>JANVCC010000076.1:13965791-14269064 GCA_025345505.1 Todiramphus chloris collaris | reverse complement strand
TGATCCTGCCCTGGAAGGGGGGTTGAACTCAAAGATCTCCAAGGTCCCTTTCAACCTCTAACACTCTTTGACTGTGATACGTGGGGTAAAACTTCCAAAGATGCTACTAAGTGTTCAGTCAGGTTCCAAATTTTGTGAAGCCTTCCTGTTAAGGCATTTCTTGCAACATTTTCTTACTCCATTAATGGGTTATCAGATGTCCATGTGTTATTAAATCTCAGCTACAACAACAAGACCAGCTCTGTAAGAATTAAGTTTTAAAAAGGAAGATACAAAATACCACTTAATTCATTTCAGAAAGTTTATTGCACCAAATGCTGCAAAGAAATAGACCAAAATTATAGCATACATAAACAACTATAAGGAAAAAAAAACCCCAAACTTTTACTTTGACATGGTATTCAGTCATTCCTAAAAAAGCCTATGCTCTCCAAACATGCAGTAGCAACACACATTTTCTTCTACTATGGAAAACCTGCTATGTATGTCAAATTAGCCCACTTGACCTTAAAAAAAAAAAGTCTAGAATATATTCAGCAGTTCAGACTTTATTTTGATATGGGTCTTTTTAACCAAAGTAGAAGTTATACTTGAGGAATAAGTGAACATTTTGTGTAAACTTTATATACATGAGTTTGGTGTGTCTGAAAAGAGGGTTTGACTTTAAGAGTAAAGATGCATATAGGAGGGAGTGGATCAATCTATAACTCTGGAGGATGCCACTAGAAACATGAATTAAATATTCAGTGTCAATTTATTTTGGGCACAACAAAATTGTATGCATCAATTCAGAGAGTACCTACTTAAATTAAAATCTTTAGATCTTGGTATTGTTTGAGGTTAAATAATTCAATTAGATTAAATATTACAATTTATCAGTTCATTCCTCCTGTGTATGAAGGTTTAATCTTGCCTGAAAAAAGCATACAATATTTAAATTGCACTGTGTAAACTACATTTATGTGGGATTTTGAAAAGACTGTACACTCCCACTTAACCAAGAAACTATGAATTTAGGTTTACAAAACCTACATAATACTGATAAAAATGACTTTGGAATATTTTAAAATTAAGCCATGTTATCAATTTTAAACACATCTGTACATTTATATCACTTTTCATCCTATTAAAATAAAATCAGAAACATGCCCTAAAGATGTGTAACAACACATCTGTAAATACTTACTGCCCTGTTGTGCCACACTAGTTTACATTAACAGCAAGATGCTACCAAAACCAATTTACAGACTCAGAGTCAAAGAAAAGCCCTAAAAGATAGAATCCTGTCAACTGAGGTAGTATATTTGGTGGAGGGAAAAATACATATTTAAGTTTTAAAGGTAATGAACAGCTTTTGTTTTGTTTTTTTGTTTTCTTTCCCCCAGAACTAAAACTGTAAGAACAAGGTAATTCACCTTGTAATTTCTGAAGAGCAGCAAAGTGTTAAAGAAAGCAGCAATACCTATAGAATTTCAGCCAGGGCTGAAGAAAATCCAAGTACATTTGACCATCAGCTCACATGCCACCCTAGGTTAATTTATAGGTCTCGCCAAAAGGCAGATTTAAATACTTATTTTTAAATAGCTGATGTAGTAAAATTAGGTGTTATTGATCATGGTATTAGTCTTGAAGACACTGAATGTTGGCTGATGTTTGATGTGCTTAGCACACTATTATAAAAAAAGCACATTATTTCTACGTTTACCACGTATTTCTTTAAAGAACTGTCAGAGTCTGTTCAGATAAAAACCCAGCTAATACTTTAAGAGAACTGGAATTGACTTTTAATGAACTCAGCTACTACTTAAGTGTGACATGAAATAGAGAAAGTACATAAGGATTTCTATATACACTCAGAGAAGCAGATTCATAGCCTTACACATGCACACGCTACACATTCTCCATCACAGGGGTAGTTTATGAACACGTGACATGCTCTATGGTTCTTCATCTTAACCTTGTTGAATAGGGAGTGGCATCTGCTAACAGCTATATGCAGAGCTAAGTTTATTTGCCAGTAGATAGGATTCACATACCAAAAATAGGAAAAGTTTGCTTAACTGTAAGCAGCAAGAGAAAACCTGAACCATAAAAAGATTTTAGCTTTTTTAGGCAGAATACTAGGGACAAGTATGAAAACGTGAAAAAAGAAACATCTGGAATGTAAGGTCATAAACCCAGCATATAAAAAACAGATTTAGAAGCATTGTATCAGAGTATTAAGAATCCCTCCACTTGGAAACAACCTCTCTTCACAGTAGGTCAATCTACCTATTTCCCTCAAAAAGTAACACAAGGTTAATCAATACCCCCACTATATTTAAACAACTCAAAATATGCACATTTCAAATCATTGAAAGTTTACTGTAGAAAAGTCCAAACATCAAGGTAGTAGGAAATAAATACACTTTCATTAGAAGTGTGTCCCTTCAGTGTTTAAAAACCTGTAATCACCAACAAGGAGAACTCACAACCGGTGACCAGGAGTTTCTTACTAGAATTCGCCATTCCCAAGCAATTGTGTTGCTAGCAATGTGCTTGCAAGATGACAGTTCGACACCTCATTCATGCTGGCTCACAACAGAATGGTCCAACATTGAGTTTTCCATTTCTTTAAGAGTGTTTGTTTTGATCCTTTGTTCATTCCTCACTCTGGTCCATAGTTTCATATCCAGCTTAACAGTACTTTATGCAAAAAAAGTGATTTGTTTTACATTCGTGTTATCAACCACTTGAAAACAGTAAAATACAAAATCTTACTTTGTTTTCTAGAAACAGAAGGCCAGTATCAGCTAATCGAGAAGTAGTTTCTGGTCTCAGAGTAGTTAATCTATTAAGGAAAGGCACCTGGATGATAGTTCAAGATTTCTGTAGAATCAAAAAGGGTAACTGCAAACATTCATAGTAATATCAAATATTGGGTTTTGCCCCCTACACTTCATATTTTTTTTTTCCAAACAACGCTCTTCTTTTATTTCTAGAGTGACAATTAGTAGCTGGAAAAATGTAATATTTTTGACTAAAGGTTTAGTGGGCATTTTTTGCTGTCTTATTTCTCCAGTAAGATTGTCTTCAGTTTGCACCAACTGCTTGGTGTTCGTGTGCACAGACACCACTAACAGCACTGGTGTCATACAGAAGTAGTTTGTCAAATTCACACTTCTTGGATACCTGATGACACCAAGACAAAAGTTGAGTTCTTAGGACTACAGTCATACAAAAACCTGAAAGAGCTATTGAAGTTGCATCAGCAACAAACGTAAACTTGCAGCAGAAATTCCATAACGCTTTCCTACAAAATCCCTATCTCAGAAGTCCATTCTGTTCCTCTTCCAGCTATAGGCTCATTGGAATGCCTCCCCATTAAAACAGAGGCAGCTACAGGTTTCTTAACCTCTGTTCCTTAAAGGGAGAAGTCACATCACCTCATGAACACCTCCATTCTCACATAACATTTGGCTGCTGAAACCAGGTTCCTTGTTCTAAGCCCATCACTTCTATTATACAAAATCATGCATATGCTCTGCAAGAAAGTCACGTCCCATCTAATGCACTGATGTATAGGAATGCTATGTACATAGTTTACAGTTCCTCCTCCTCCCCAGCAAAGAAACATACACCACACTCACAACCACAGTATTACAAAATTAATTCTAATTCACTTGTTCTTTTAACTGTTACTTCATGGTTTTGAGCAGCGTTTTGGATGGCAGCTCCTGGTCTGCCACATAGTGTTAACTTTTGTCCTTTGAATAAAAATAGTGCAGTCACTTTCTTGATTTAACTCAGAAATGAGACTAAGAAAAACCTGAATGCCTTTTATATCATGTAAACTGATGTCCTCCAATAAAACATCCATCTGAAATCAGAATCGGAAAGTAGTAGAATGAACAGTCATCTGCTTTCCTCAGCGTTCCCCTTTACCAGTGTTTGGCACCTCTGTTCTTCAGTCAACATTCCCATTTTCTTGATTCTACTTCAAGGGAATGACTATCCTGAGATTTTAATTTATAAGAGTATTTGAGCAACGTATGGGGAATGAGTACTTGCTATAGCAGCCAACAAAGGCAAGTCATTGGACTCAATCCTAGAAAGTAAAAAAAAGAGAGACAAGACTTTAAAATAAACAGTTACCTTCACAACAGAAGAGAAACACAAGAAGATATTTTTCATCCACTTTAAAGAAACTGGAAGTGTCTTGCTATAACTGAGTTCATTGTTTAATTACTATTTATGATTATTACTTATTGACATTATTCATAACTTACCAGTAAAGGTAGGTAATAATGTTTAAAATCAAGAAGTATGATATCATTTAAGTCAAAAGATAGCAGTATTACATTTTGTGGTATATAAACTTTTGTGGTTTAAATAAAAAGTTTTACTTATTGCTAAACCATAAACCTTAGCTTGCAGTCTTACCAGTCAGTAGGCACCAACAAGCCCAGATTAAGAAAGTACTAAATATCAGCTTATGGTCAAGTATGCATTTCCTGTTTTGACTATAACTCTGTTTAACATACAATAGCACTTTCTTACCAAAAATGATCAAAAGCTGTAGTTCTTAATTATCATGCAATAACAGTACCAGGAATGTCTCAAATGCAATGGTCAATTTCCAACCATTTCCAAACATAAAGGTGCTCAGAGGCCAGGACATATATAAGTATACACATACAGACACACGGAGAAAAGTGCTTATTTCAGGGTTTCACTCTTTATAGCTACATTTCTCAGAATGAAATCTTGAGCAGTCTGGATAAAGATAAGTGAATTTCTACCTACAGTGCTAAAGAGAATTATCTTGGGAATGTGTATTCAATTCTGCGCACCCTCCCCCTCTTGTGCTGTCAGTAGGTTGATCCCTAAAGGCTAAATGCCAATCGAGTACTATTATTAGAAGACAGCTGACAAACAAGACACCTGTCTACTTTCCTACATCTGACTTTTGAGAACCCCTCCTTCCCTCAAGATATAACAGCACTACTTAACTTTCCCAAAATTCTCAAGTATTTGTTGGGATGAAGTTTTCATAAAGAGATTGAGAGTGTGTGGATAACCTCATAATGTCCCAAATCCAAACTCTCTGCATTTTGAAGATTTAAGAATGACAAGTAATTTGTTCTTGCTATAAAACTCACTCTTCCTGATTTCCAGATGGCTCAGTAGAACATTTTTTAAAAATTTTATTAGGCATATGAAAGAAGACAGTGCTAAATATGAATTAAGAAGCAAGTCCTCATGACAAGATGTCAACATTCAGAAACTGAAAAGGAAAATAACTCTCAAGTTTTGCCATTGGTTAAGATCAATACTTGCAATACTCACCCTAATACAATTCCTAGTTCTTTTACATGCACTCTCTTATGTCCTCGCAGATATTCTGAAAGCATTTTGCTTTTGAGATACATCTCTTGTAGTCTATCCTCAAGATGCATTATGCACTGTAAACACAGACCAAATGGCTTTAGCAATTGCATGCAAATATTACAGAAATGTAAGCATATCATTTTAGCTTCTCTCTTAGCTAGAAGATCTTCCAAACTAAATGTCTACTTCAAAATCAGGAAGAGGCAATTTGTTTTCTTACAGCTGTGCTAGCAACGTTAAAAAGTTACAGTACTCCCTCAAAGGGGGAGCACCCTCAGAAAACTGGGGCATTCCAGTTTTCCTGGGCAGCAAGTTTGTAACACAAACTGTACATGCATTTTCCAGTTAAGTCAGCCACAGTGTTTCTGCTGACCTAGTTTTAACCAGGTCCAAGACATCTTACTAATAATTAAACCAGAACACTCAGATCCAGATGTCTTTGTAAGTCAGTATTATTTTTTCTGAAAGACTCACTTTAGACAACAGTTTCTAAAATTAGCACTCCAGCTCGAGGGATCTGCCACTCAAGAAACTAAGACTCAAGAAGTGGAAGACACCGTTATCTATCCGTCACAAAATTATAGCTCTTTCACTATTTCACTGTAGAAGCTAGGTTACAAATCCTTTTTATGCATTTGTTTTTATTAGTCCTAGATACTTCTAGTTTAAAGTTGCTTAAACAGTTCATGCTGGTTTGACAAGAAGTAATTAAATTGAGACACCAATTTAATCACTCATCTTTCAGCAGTAGCATGCTAGAAATACATATTTTTTTAATACAATCATGTGATGATTTCTCATACACCAACTGCAGGAGAGCAGATGAACCTTAGCGTCAAAGACAGAGAGGTTTTGGTATTTTGTTTGTTTGGTTTTGGTTCTAGGGTTTTTTTTGGTAAGACAAGAGCAGTAGGTAGGATGTCTTCACAGGCAGGATGTCTTATCAGGTATTTTGTTCTAGGGCAAAAGGTACATTCACAGAATCACAGAATGTCTTTGCTTGGAAGAGACCTTCAAGATCATCCAGTCCAACCTTTGACCCAACACTGCAAGCTCACCACTAAACCATATCCCTGAGCACCAGGTCCACACATCATTTAAATGCCTCCAGGGATGGAGGCTCCACCACTGCCCTGGGCAGACCATTCCAATGCTTGATAACCCTTTTGGTGAAGAAAGGTTTCCTAATATCCAGCCTAACCTCCCCTGGCACAGCTTGCATCATTCATTCCCTCTGGTCCTTACACATGTCACCAGGAAGAAAAGGCTGTCCCCCTCCTCACTCCAACCTCCTTTCAGGTAGTTGTAGAGAGTGATAAGGTGTTCCCTCAGCCTCCTCCTCTCCAGACTAAACAACGCCAGCTCCCTCAGCCACTCCTCACAGGACTTGTGCTCTAGGCCCTTCATGAGCCTTGTTGCCCGTTTCTGAAGATGCTCCAGCACTTCTATGCCTTCTTATAGTGAGGGGCCCAGACATGAATGCAATATTCAAGGTGTGGCCCCACCAGTGTCAAGTACAGGGGGACCACCACCTCCCCATTCCTGCTGGCCACAGTATTTCTAATACAAGCCAGGATGCCATTGGCCTTCTTGGCCACCTGCATACACTGCTGACTCATATTTCGTTGACTATCGATCAGTACCCCCAAGTTATTATCCAACTTGCAGCTTTCCAACAACACATCCCCAGTCTGTAGCTTGCCATGGAGTTGTTATAACACAAGTGCAGGATCTGGTTCTTGACTTTGTTGAACCCCATGCCCACTGATCTAACCTGTCTAGGTCCCACTGTAAAGCTTCCCTACCCTCTAGCAGATCAACACACCCACCTAGTTTGGTGTCATCTGTAAATTTACTGATGGAAAACTCAATCCTCTCATCCAGATAATTAATAAAGATATTAAAGAGAACAGGCCCCAGTACTGAACCCTGGGGAGTACAACTTGTGACCAGATGCCAGCCAGATTTAGCTCCATTCACTACCACTCTTTCAGCCCAGCCATCCAGACAGTTTTGTATCCAGTGCAGAGCGTATTTACCCAAACCTCGCGCCATTAGGTTTCTGAAGGAGGATGCTGTGGGAATTGTGTGTCAATGGCTTTACCAATGTCCAGGTAGACAATGTCCACAGCTCTTCCCTCAACCACTAGGCAGGTCACCTTTTTGTAGAAGGAGCTCAGGTTAGTCAGGCAGGACCTGTCTTTTGAAAACCCATGATGACTGGTCTGATCGCCTGGTTCTCTTGTATGTGCCATGTGATGGCACTCAATAACCTTTCCTGGCACTGAGGTCAGACTGACAGTTCCCAGGATCATCCTTTCGGCCCTTCTTGTAGATGGGTATCACATTTTCTAGCTTCCAGTCAACTGCGACATCCCTGGTTAGCCAGGGCTGATGATAAATAATGGAGAGTGGCTTGGTGAGCACTTCTACCAGCTCCTTTAGTACCCCTGGGTTGATCCCATCAGGTCCCACAGACTTGTGCACACCTATGTGGCACAACAGGTCACTGATCATTTTCTCCTGGATTATGGGGGCTGCATTCTGCTCCCCATCTCCATCTTCTAATTAAGGGAGCTGGACCCTCAGGTAGCAAACCCTGGCATTGCTGACAAAAACTGAGGCAAAGCAGGCACTCGGCAACTCAGCCTTTTCCTTGTCCTTGGTCACAAGGTTCCCTCACTCATCCAGTATAGGGCAGAGATTCCCCTTAGCTCTTCTTTTACTGTTAATATAATTCAATTTGATATATTGCTACTCTCCACAGGAATGACCACTTCAAAAAAAGGTTTAATAAGCTCAGCTCTCCAAACTCCAGGAGATGAAAGCAGGAAGTGTGTGCAGAACCTCCTATTATCAAATGTATAATCAACTGGCAGGTGCAGACAGCCATTAGAAACAGTAGCAACAAACAGCTTCAGGCCGTTGTCCAATATGCTTTTTAAGTTGCATAAAAACCGTATTAGAAATGGGATCCTGTGAAACCAGTTTTGCTAATTATAAAATAATGAGGGGAAAACCAAACCAAAACAAAAAAATCCCACACACTCATGCTTGCAGGCACCCTACCATGTATTTTTCTAATGGTCTGAGCAAGATGAAATTTTTAAGGATTCTCTGATCTCATATCAGGTCTTAACCATGGAAGACAGAAGCATTTTAAAAATGTGCTACATAACAGTAGAATAATATCACCGCCGCCGGTGAAAGAAAAGCAGAACTTTTTGAGAGTAGTTTGATCTGCTTGCTTCAAGCAAATTCTCACTCAAGCCACTATAATCATAACATTTCTGATTCTAGCCCAAAGGGAAACATTCTTATCTTTTCCATTACAGATAACCCTGATGCAAAAAGCATATGACCATTTTCTTAGTGGTTCAGAGGAACATGCAGATGATTCACAAAGTAGCAGTTCAATAAAATTCAGTTCCAGTACTCATGCTAAAATGTTATGGATTCTTATTTTTTAAGTTGTGAAGGAGCAAGTAAGGAAGAATCACACATTATTTTGAAAAAGAGATTGTTTACATCAGATTATCTGTTCCTCCTGAAAGCCAAAGAAACCAAAGACATTTTTCCCCCATAAGTTTGGTACATGAATCCAATTTGTTCAAAATGTCCCCATTAAGCAAGGTTTGGTTTTATTAGTGATTTGTAATTTTTTTTGTTTGTTTTTTGGGGTTTTTTTTTTTCTTGTTGTTTTGTTTTTTTGTTTTGTTGTTTTTTATGTTACCTTCCTCTTCAGCATCTCATACTAAATAAAGTTTGAAATATTGCTGACAAGCAGCAGTTGCAATCATCACTGCCCTCTCACCCTGGCATACTGCAAAGCTCTCTGCACTGTGGTTACCACTCTGAAATGACAGAACAAAGATATCACCACTTGCTTTTCATCCAGTCTCAAGTTGGGGTTTTTTATTGTATTACAAAAAACAACCAAAAAAAAAAAAAAGCCCACATACTCATCTGAATAGTAACTGCATATAAAGAAACGTGTACTCTTAAAGGAAGCTTCAAACTAACTGCATTATGCTTATCTCTGATCAATGTTAGTACATGTGTTTTTGTTAAAATTGAAATCGATAGAATCACTACAACAAAAAAGCACACTTCTCCATGTGCAGTTTACTGGAACACTTAACTTCCATGAATCAATGGTTCTGTTTTGTAAAGAGTTGTAAAATCCACTCACAAAAGGATTACAGTGTCTCTAATGTGGATCATAAAAATAAAAATTAAAAAAAAAAAAAAACAAACCACAAACTACTAGCACTATCACTTTACTGTTCCTCTCTGAAAAACATTACACCTGAAAAACATTCTGCATCCAAACCCCTTCCACATCACACAAAGCATACAGAAAGTGCATACACGAACTTCAAGGCAACACTGGAAAGAACACTTCAGCTGCAGAATCAAATATTCAGTTTAAAAATGCCAGAATTTAAGGTGTTACCATGAAGGTGTTAGGAAATAATTTTAACCAATGTTGCATATTTTTTGATGCCCAGAATCCAGAAACAACATTGATGATGTAGCCTCATATTTTGACTAGCACTTGACTTCGTGAACTTTGCATAATCAATATCAGTAATGATATCCAAACCTATGCCGACTAATACTGTTTACAGCTATTAGTGATCAGCCCTATGTTCCTCCTCCCATCTGCCAGCGTAGTCGGTACACAGGCTTTGTACAAAGTTTCTCAAGGCTATATGCTGAAGGAAAAACAAACTCTGCTAACTGAAAAGGAAGTGACTACTGAAAAAAACCATCCCATCTCCCCTCACCTACAATCATGCATTAAACACTGTATTATAATTACTACCATCAGACTTGTAGGTAATTTTGTTGTAATCAGGGAAGCCAGCATTACTTATTTTCTTGGATGAACTCTACTATTAATGAGGGCAGGAAAGAGTCCTGTAGGATAGGGAATATGCAATATGACAAAGTAACATCCCCTGCTGCAACCCACCCACTCACCCCAAGGTGTTTTCAGGTTTCAGTTTCCTCACAGTAATCCTAGGTGAGACAGCACTAGCTGACATGATTGGCTAAAACATGCAGAAGGGTCAAGTAAACACAGAGGCACAGTTATATGGGGATGAGAGAGAAGAGACATCCACTGCATGGGGTTGGACAGAAAGCCCAAGAATAGAAAGTTGTATGCCATAAACAGGCTTGGGTAGACAGAAGCTTCAAGAACAAAAGGAGTAGAGCAGTGTGGAAATCACATAAACAAAAAATAAATGCCAAATTTATCCTTATCATAAACACATGAAGACCATGCTAAAATTGCTCAAACAACTTCAGTTCTGGAATATGAATTTTGGAGTAGTTAACTTTAATCTATTAACTATTAATCTATTTAATCTATTAATTAGTAGATAACTTTAATCTAAACTTTAACTATTAGATATAACTTAGATAAAACAGTATCTGTGACTGGACTAAAGCATGCATTCTTTTCAATATGTTATACTAACTCTGCATTATTTCAGGCATTAGTTCATTGTTACAGCAACACAGTGTACAAAATTCTGCATTTGCTATCTAACCTAAGCAATTTTCATTAGCTTCAGTCTTCAGTAAAGAAATACTTACAAAGTCGGCTGGGACGTTGAGTTTGTAAAGCTGTAAAATAGACTGCAATAAACTGGATACTTGACTTGAAACCAAAACATCCTTGCCTAACTTCATATTGTCCATCATGTTTCTCTGGCTTGTAGCTACTTGTACATTCCATTTATCTGTGTCTGCAATAATGCAGACAGCCTCTGCTATGGGCTCATCTAGCACTGGATGCTGCAACAGATAAAAAATACAAAGACTATGTCACACTTTCACATACATTTCCACGACTTAGTTTGAGGTTCCACTTTTATTCACTGAGACGGGGAATAATAAGAAAGTTGACTCAATGAATGTTGGAAACCAAAGCATCTCAAAAGTGACAAGGAATACCAACTTTAGTAACAGAGTTTACATTCAGCAACATCAGGTCAGTTAAGACTTAACTGCCAATTTGATCAAAGTATTTAATTTTAAGTAGTGCTTCAAAATCACTACTCCACTATTTTTTTATTGAA
This sequence comes from Todiramphus chloris collaris, assembly GCA_025345505.1. Taxonomy (NCBI): domain Eukaryota; kingdom Metazoa; phylum Chordata; class Aves; order Coraciiformes; family Alcedinidae; genus Todiramphus; species Todiramphus chloris. Next base: position 14,257,602 of record JANVCC010000076.1, on the reverse strand, counting down.
GTATTCCACCTTCTCTGAAAAGATATGTTTCTTACAAAATGAAAAAGAGTAATAATTATATAGATCCAGTGACAGTGAAAGTACATGTAATGTTTCAGAGGTATGTGAGGGATTCCAGTGTGCACAATCAAGGCAGGGTATGAAGAGGCAGTATTATATTAGACTGATCTGATGTTGCTTAAAGTTACATACACATCACTGTTTTGGATAGTACATGAAATCAGTCCAACATAGAAAAGCTGTTGACAATTACATATAAAAATATAAAATTGCATACTAAGATCATACAGTTACTTTAGTAAAAGGTTATTATGAATTAATTATATAATTTAGGAGTACCTAGAGTAAGGATACAGCAAAATTTTTACCTATAGACAATTAATTTCTGTAGTTAGTCATTTCTGCTACAGTCTAGTATAATACAGACCTCCACAAGACTTCATCTCCCTTGCAACACATGCTACTAAATGGCAAAACAAGCCATTTCAACTTGCATGTAATTTTTATGAAATATAGATAACTCTGCCTGCCTGTTGTGATTGAGAAGAGAAGCAGTTCAAAGTCTTTCCTTGTTTGTAACTTGAAGCTGCAAAAAAATTTCCTTGTGTTTATCTTTGAAGAGAAGCCTTAAGAGAATATAAAGGAAAGCACAAGTGATTCTTGACTGAACAAGCTTTGCACACAATGAATTAAGGGCTTACATCTTTAAGAAGGAAGACTGGTAAGTAGAAAGAAACCTATTTAAAGCACCTGCATCTGTAGATCTCAGTAATAACACAGAACAGTAACTCACATGCATTGCATGAAGTAGGTCTGCTAGTAGACATTGCTTGAGTTTTTCATCATTATTTATTCCATGCAGAACTAGATCAGGTATATATGTATGGCAGTAACCACCCAGAAGTGATCTTCCAAAATTTGTCACACATTGACTGCTGATTGTATTTGATCTGAAATACAGAAATACAAAGTAGGTAAGATTCTTGCTTAACAAGCTGCATTCAGATTTCACATGAATGCAGAGTTTGGTTTATCACCCCTGTTTCCACAGCAAATAGTAATCAACAATTGTACCCAAAAACCAGTAAGCCAAATACTGCTGCTCTTTGAAACAAGGATTTTAAAAGCTGAACTTTAAAACCATATTGATTCCTTCAAATTTCTGAAGAGGCAAATCTACATGTATTAGAGCTTGCGGTATGTATGAGTTCCCTGTTCTGCAGCTAACACGTTTGCAAATTTTGAGTTTTTTCCAACTCAGCCCCAAAAGCAAACTCTTTCTAGCTACCTACTTGAAGCATCAGTAAGCTCCACATGCACCAGTGAAGTTCAAAACTTTTCAAATAGGCTGCCCTTATTTATTTCAAATCTGTCTTTGTCAAGTATGTCAAATCTAACCAGTTATTAGTGTAAGCAAAAAAACCTTGAATATCTCTGAAGTAGCAACAGTTTTTGACCCCATGTAGTTATGAATGAATTTAAACTTCTTTACCTTGGTAAAGGAAGTTCCACTTCTGAAAACTCTTCAAGTCTTTTGCTGACATTATCATGATGCACTTCATCAGGGATACAACAATCACCTTCTTCATCACTGGCTCCAAGAGCACTGTCTGAACTCTCATTCCTTGGAATGTCCCCTTCAACTCTGAAGGAGATTTTCCTTCTAGCATCCCCATAGGGGACATCTTTAGCACCTACTTTAGGGGAATCCTGTTTGACATCAGAACCTCCTTTTACGAAGACAGGGGAATACTTCTCCTGACTGCCAGAGCATAAAGTTCTAGTTTCTTTCAGGCCTGGCAACTTTACAGTTTCTATGTTATCTGTGGGCAAAAGTGGTTCACTAGATGCTGTGTTCACTAAAGTAATTTCAGTTCCTTTATTTTCCATACGTTGGTTAAGTAAACTCTCCTTCCTTTCACAGGGTGAGATTTGTGCACAATTATGTTTACTGAAGGGAATAAAGGCAGCTTCACAACTTTCTTTTTGATTCTGGGAAGCATCCACAGTCAGATTTGTGGAACTTGAGGCACAATGTATTACCTCTGGATTTTTTCTGAATGCCTTCAGATTTTCTACCATTTCTCTTCTACTAGTTTCTAAGTCTGATTCTGGTGATGCAGAACTTCCAATCTGAAAGAAGACCTTTTCTAAGTGTGAACTCCTGTGACCAGACCTTTCAGGACAAGGTAAGGCAGATGACCTACTAGACAATTGCTTTTCCACTTTTCTCTCACTCTGGTTCTTGTTGTTCTTCATATCCCTTAAATCCTCTAAATTAGATGGCTCTTCAAAGTGGTAGGATAGGATTCCTGTATCAGTGACAGTTCTTTTCCTACCAGCAGCTGCTCCTTTATGGAAACTGCTAGTTAGACAGTTAATGGATGCTTCAGAGTTCTGATTGGACTTTGCTGTTGCTTCTTTCTTTTCTTTTGAAGAGGCTGGGACAGTATGAGTGCTTTCTGGACGATGTACCCACTCTGCAATACTATTAATCTTACATCCGTCTTTCTTTGGAGGTAGGATTGGAGGCACAAGAGCAGGTTCATTTTTAACAGTGACAACCACATAATCAGACTCTTCTACCTCTCCCTTTTCTAGTGCAGTTGTGATCTTGCTTCCATTTAGCACCTGCTCTCCTTCCCCAGCCTTCTCATGACTCCATGTCATCTGATTTTCCTGCAGCTCAGAGCACCGAATGAAGTAAGTGAGAACATAAAGCAAGCGCTGCACCAACTCCTTGCGTTTCCCAACAATAACAGTTCGAGTCAATCTAACTGGGGAGCCTATGGCACCGTAGAGATCGCCTGTACAGGAAAACAAAAATTTCACATGCTTTTGTCTGCTTGCAATATAAGCTATACCACTTAAATTTGACACATTTTGAAACAGCATTCACTATAGACACAAATCAGGCAGTTAATTTCTTTCACAGTAAGTTCATAAAAGTTGAAAACAAAGCGTAACAGAAGAAGTCCCCTAGCAGTTCTTATACTTGGCTTGTGTCTAGAAGGGTTTTGATGTTTCTCTGAGGGATTAGCTACTATTACTCAGTTTATTCCTGTCCAAAGCCATTAAGGTTTTTATTTACATGATGCTTACAAGATATTAGCACATGGAAATTGACACAAAAGCGGGTTAAGAGGAATATATATCCATCTCAACTCTGAAGCCAGCTACACTATTTTCTATTTTTCTACTAATTTTCTTTTACATCAAAGTTATTCTTTTTTATTGCAGTCATTTTTTCTATTAAACAGGGGAATTTTCATACAGATAAAATCTAAATTATAGTTTTTAATAATAAAATATCAAAAAAGCATTCAATAAATAAGTTTAATAAGGTTCTGAAGAAAGAGGCATGTAACTGCCTAACTCGGCAAGGCATGTGCACTTCTAGGTGTTGACTTGGAGCCAACCTTGCTAACATGAGCATTTATCTTTGGCAAGCAGTGGCAGAGAACTTGAAAATATATTCAGTTCTTAAAATACAACTGTCATATGAAAGGCAGGTACCACAACATAATCCGAGGCCCCCCAAGAATTGGGTTGCTATCTCATTTATCCTGAAGAACTGCTTTTTTTTCCACAGAACTAAGGTCTTACATATCCTACTTTCAATATATTAATACGGGAGAATGATAACTTCTCTTCCAGCTACCTATAATCCTCTATCAGCTGAAGGGTTTCTACTCCAAAGTTGTGGGAGAAGTAAACATAGCTAGCCAATAAGGGAACATTCACATGCTCTAACAAAGATGGATTAACTCAGGAAATTACCAGGCTATTACCAGGCTGAGTTAACCCAGTTGTCTTCACCTGACACCCATTAGAGAACACCCACTAAATTGTCTTTGCCTAATCAAATTGCAGCTGATACCACCAGCAGATGGGAGACAACCACCAAAAACTATTTTCTCTGTCCACCATAAGTGTTCACCTTGAAAGAAGGCTTCTCTGGCATGTGGACTTAATGAACTACCTGCTAATCTACCAGACCATTTTAGATGCTAAGTCCTGGCTCAAGGGTTGCTCAAATGTTCTGGACAGAGTTTGTCACCAGCATTCTGTACTAGACCCCCAGAAGCAACAATAAATGAAAGTTATAATCAGAGCTTCAGGAACGTTTCTACCAAGGGAAGGGGACCTCTGGTTTCAACATGAGGAGACTAAAACAGAAGAAGAAAAAAAAAAAGGTCCTCATAAAACAAACACCACATTTATGCCCAGCCTCCCCTTTGCCATATAGAACGTAAAAGGAATAAGGCTCTTTACTCCTTTCCTGCAAAACAAGGACCAATGAGACAGTAATACCACTGCTCTCACTTACTGTCTCCCCTGCCAAGTTCTGCCATCAATGCACTGGAGAGGCTGCTGTGGGGTGTCATCAGTATGCCATCTTCCCCCAGTTAAGAACACCCTTGCAAACAGCCCCATAGCCTCACATGACAGCAAATTCATTCCTCAATAATGGAAAACAGGCTTCAGACTACTCAGCTGGAATTAACCTGAATGCCTGGTGGGCCACAAGGACTAACAATTTGGAAAGGAAATAGCAAAATCTTTTTACTTTTGAGTTGAGCACAGTTGCCATGGAAATTAGATTTAGGCTTCATGTTCATTTGCACAACTCACTTTATATAAAACCACTACTAATAAGACAGTAAAAAAAAAGTCAAAACTATGGTCTTCAAAACATACTAACACCTACTGTTAAGACCATTAGATTGAAGCTGATGTGTAAGAGACAGTATGTCTTCCTGACAGTGGTACTTACAGTTTTATCAGCATGGTATTGTAATTTATACATAATGTATAATGAAAAGACAGGTCTGAAGGTGGAAAGACAGGTACATCAAAATCTTTTCCTTAACAAAAAGTCATTTCCACTTTAAAACATTAAACCCCACGATTCGTTGTTGTTTGGGTGTCCATCCGTCTGTGTGTCCCGCCAGTCTCCCCCCCTTTCTAAAGGAGACCAGCAGAGGGCAACATCTTACTTTCATTATCAGTTACTGCAAACACCTGATAATAACTTCTGGGCTTTATAAGAACAAAACAAAAACAGAAAGCATTTTGGAGTTCAGGTACTGAGAACTTGGCTAGGCCAATGCTGGTAGCAACATACACCCTGGGAAGGTGAGAAGTAAAACAGATTCTTGACTAGTCACCAGAGGTGGCTCCTGGGAATGACCACAAGAGCTACTTCCAGTTGATCTTACACCTCCAGTCCAGCTGGTTTTTATAATCCCAGGACCTGGCTCCATCCTCAACACTCTGAGCAAGCTTCTATTTTTCCCTACAAGTCTAATCCATTACTCCTCTACATAACATTTTAAAGACATTCTAAACCAGGAAATTATTACAACTATCTGTCCAAGTTAGCAGTTCTTAGTTTTATAAATATTGTTGAGAATAGCAAGCATAAGGGAGACAATTAGCAAGAAACACAACCAGTAGCACTGTGTAAAATTCACATTATTGCTTTAGTGTACAGTTTTAGTGTGCAAGTTATTTTACATGCAAATATAGTGTATCAGTTAAAGTTAAGGCCAATCTGATGTCAGACTCAGATGCTGTCAAAAACTGGAAAAAATTTTAAGGATTACCACTGGCAGTATTATTCTCAGCTCTCACTTGCCTACTCATTTGACAGGAGTTATAAAGTATTTGTCAAAGAACAGCCTGAGGAGCTGAGCATATAAAGAAAATCTTGGTCCAAGTCCACTCACATAACTGTGAATGAATGGAGCTACTGCCAGTTACCAGACTTCTACTCTGTTGTCCATCCTAGCTCTGTGAGAAAGATAAAAGGACGTAGCCAGAGCAATTGCAACTACAAAGGGCCCTCAAGGCCCAGTGAACTCCCCTCAATCCAGTTTGTTCTCTCTTGTTCTTCCCAAACTGCTCAGATTGCTCACAACACTTGCATCATTTTAATACTTATATACCAAGCAACTTAACCAGGCAGTGTAACAGAAGATGACAAGGCACCAAGGAAAAGATCAGCACACTCAGGCTATGCAACAGCCCTCCAAATGTGGTGTTAGCCAGGCGCAAGACATCTGTTGGTAGCTCTGCCCAGCTGACAGCAAAGCAAATCAAAAAGTGTGACCTGGATCACGAGCAGCTCTTAGATAAGAGCAGTGGATGCAGGAAGGTGCTAGTTATAGAGAAATCTGAAGCCTTCAATTTCCTACTGACCAAGCTGTGCCCAGAGAGGGTTATATGGATGAGATTTTGCCAGCATGTTCACAGACTGCGATGTGCGCTTTTCAGAGAAGGCCTTTAGAGGAGGATGGTCAACCGGCATTACTGTTGGGACCCAAGCCAGATGATAGGTCAGCACCGCAGTTAACAAAGCAGCAAAGAACCTAGGAGAGAGAATATGATCAAAGTAACACCAGCAAAAGAATATCCCTGGAAGTTCTTTAACATATCCACATGGACTGGGAAGAAAACAAGCTTATTTTAAGAAAAAGGCAATGGGGGAAGCTTACTGATTTTTGTTGATCTGTTCTATCAGAAACGTAAATTCTTTAAGAAAACATTGGCATAGCTGATTCTTTTCCAGGGTGCTGGACATCATATTAAGCCACACAGGCTCTGCAATCCTTGGAACAGAATATAGGTTCCAGATGGTAACTCTGCTCAAAGAAAATTCCCAAAATGCAAGTGTTAACATGTACTTTTCAATCTTGAAAATACAAGTAGACCCTTTCCTCTCTATTGTCTATTGTTTTATTTATTTTTTTTTGTAACATCTAGGAAACTGAGTATTCCAAACACACTAATTACTAGTGTCCCAGAACACCGGCCTAATTCAGTGTACTAGTAACTTGGTATCTTCATATGAATTACATGTTTGTCTTCCCATTCTTTCATTCCCCTGTGTATCTGTATTCAGAGAAATGATTCAGAAATCACTTTGGGGGGGGACGGGGGAGGGGACAGAACCCATTCTATTCATTGCAGTGATTTGATTCCACATTCAGGAAATTACAGAAACTCCATCCCACCAAAGCCTTGTCTCTCTCCTGGGCTGCCTTTCTTGGCCTCTGGCCATTCCTTCCTTTCTTAGGTACCAAAGAAAGACTTGGACAGCAACTTTCTTGTCAGTTGCAAACTTCAGCCTCTATAGAAAGGAGTAGACAATTCATCTACCTCAATACAACCATCAGTCCACTTGTCTGCACAGGCGTCAGCAGAAGCTGAACTGTTGAAGAGATCTTAAAGGACTTTAACTGACAGCCTCAGATACAGGTGAATGCAGCAGAACTACTTTTACTCTCATTCAGAAAATGCCTGAGCTGGTTTTGCCAAAGTTTTCTAGAAACATTTACCCAATATCCAGCACAGAAAATCCACTCACACTAACGTCAAGACTGGCTAAATAACAAGACCCAGCATTCAGTTGCTTATAACTAGTAATGACAAATATCTTTAAAGGGGCATGGGAAGAGCTCTCCTTGTAATTCAGAATTCCATCAACTCACCTGAATTCTCCCAGGGCATCCATGACACGGCTGATATAAACCTGCACCCTTTGGCTGGATTCTGCTATTTTTCTACATGAGATCATGGCCTTGATTAAGAGTTAAAGACACAAAACAGCTTCTTAAAGGAGTCACATTCTTCATCTTTTCAAGCTTCATCAACATGTCAAAATAGCCCCAGTGCTATACAGCCACACAGGCAGCAATAGCTGCCAACCTCCCTCCGCCTCATGAGACCAATCCCCAAGACTAGGCATCAGAAGAGAAGAGAATATTTTTTGAGAGTTAAGGGGAAGATCACAAATATTTCATATGTCTCTCAGTGACTGCATGAAAGGATAGAATACCATCATTTCCACAGTCTCCAGGGAGTCAAGAAAACCTCGTTGTGAAATATGAGAGAAGAAAAGGAACAGGAAAAACTGCCCATAGCACAAAACTCTCCATTCTCATTCTGACTAGAGAAGAAACAACAATTCTTTTTCAGCAAATGCTGAATTCCTACACTGGGCTCAGTCTCAAGACTACATGTGTAAGGAGGGAGGGAAGCTTGAAACCACACACCTTTTCTCACTCCTTATGTATCAGACTCTAGAATACTTCATTCTGTTTGACATTTATTTTTCCACATTAAGCCAAACTAGTATTCTGTACCTTTTCTATTGCGTATTTCAGCTTGTTCATGTGAGATTCAAAAAGAGGAAAGTGAGAGAAAAAAAAGTCCTGGAAGTTTCTCTGTGCTTCTTCTTTTTCAGGCAGAGAAAAGATTATACTGATTGCAATTTTTTTCCTCCGCACCATTGCAGGGTTGGAACTGCAGCTTTCATCAGCCATACTAAACATTTCTTCAGTGGACCTGTAAGACAGATTTATTTTTAGGACAGTTACCTATGTACTGAGAGGCAATTCACCTTCTATCCATATCTCTCTACAAGCAAGGCAATTCATTCTTAAGTCTTCTTTGATTGACTACATAAAAACTTGCTGTCATCTGTCTCTGAACAGAGTATACCCAACATTTCAATGGGTAAGATCTATGTATGCTGAGATACAAGGAAGGCAACCCCCAAAGAAGCTAAAAAAAGCAAAACCAAACAAAAAAACAAACAGTGGCTATATAATCATTATTATGTTCCCAAATTCTGTTTATTCACTTGATAGTTCTCCCACATTTCTTTCAACAGTCATGCCACTTTTCAGTATTTTATGTGGGCTGATTCTGCGATCAGTACTGATTAAGATTATCATTATCAGCCAGGCCTGTGGATCAGAACACACCTTCAGTGAATTTGCAGATCAATGCCAAATGGGGGGAAAAATGGTCAAGACCTCATGGGAGGGTACTGTCCAGAGAGGCTGTGGAATCCCCATCCTTGCATATTTTCAAGACTCAATTAGACAAGTTCCACAGCAACCTGATCTAAATTCCAAGCAAGTCCTTTGCATGGACAATTGATTTAAATGATATCCACAAGTCTCAGCCCTGCATAAATTTATCTTGTGATTATAAAAAAGGGTGGCAATCCCCTCATCCAGTTCCTCCATAAATATTTGTATTGCAGCGCTAGATATTGATGTTGTTTGATTTACAAAACTATTATTTTTTTCTTGCTTAAAATTTTCAGTTAAATTGATTTGAAGAAAAGTCTTCAAAAATTATACACATCAATGAGTAAAACAGTACAGTCAAAATGTCTTTTGGAAGAAACTTTAATTGAATATTGTCTTTTAATCCACTGAGATTAAAGGACAGACAAGAAAGCCATTAGAACGCAAATGGAGACATTCAGAGCTCATATAGAAATAGTCTGGAATTTCTTTGTAAGTTAAGACTGCAATATTAGTGAGTAGTAGCTAAAATCTTGAAGCCTTTTCATATGAGAATTATCTTGAAATGGTTCCTGTGGCATTTCTAGACCACTAGGAAGCAATTAACAAGAGGAAAACCTAAATGCTAAGCACTCATTCTAAAAATAAATGTTTTACAGTTTAATAGGTTTGACAAAGTCAAACATACAAAAATTTCTCATCATAGAGGTGTGAGTCCAGGAATACAAGAAAAACCACACACAATAAAACCCCAGCAAAAAAACAGAGAAACCAGAGTTCGAGACAAAACCATAACATCATTTGAACTCCAGGAACTTGCATGCAGAGACAGAAATTCCCAAGGAAGTTGGGAAAGGATGGTTAGTCTGCATCTAAGAAACATCACAAGCTTTTGTACTGCTTCCCAGGAACATAAATTGAAGAATTTAGGTCTGTGAGAGAAGCCCTTCCAACAAAGCTACTAATCTAGCTTGCCTGCCAATCGACTACATGGAGATCCAGCTAGACATCTCATTTTCTTTGAGCTATTGGTCTAAAACATCAGTCACGGAGACTGCAGAATCTTGTCTGTACAAACTGAAGTGCAAACTCTGCCATCACTGAAAGCGTTCAATCAGAAGCCTACTGTTTCTTTAGCAGGTAATAGGGAAAACAAGTATCTGAAGAGGCTTTTTGGCTCAGAAAAAAAGCTCCAAGAGTAATTCTAGATAGCAGAATTAATATTGTCCTGTTTCCAGTATCTTTCCCCAGCATAAACTGTCGAGGGTGGAAGAAACACAACCTACTCCCTACAGAGAACAAGCACCACAAAAAGGCTACTTTCCTGTAAACAATTCGTTGCTTTCTTGACATTTTAGAGGAAATGTGTTTGTGAATCCAGATACTTCTTAAAATGGGCTTAAATATTGACCAAATCTTTTAACTTTTTTGCATGCACTGCTCCCAGCCTTATTTCTTTAGGAAATTAGGCTAAAAAGTACTTCAATTTACTAAAAACAAAATGTTTACTAGCTTATTCTCAACTGCAACCATGATTTAGAAACTATGACTGCTACATTAGCACCACTGCACGATTATTCATATTAAAAATGTTTTTGTAAGAATATCCAACAAAAAGCTTCAAGTGTTGACACTTTCTCAACACTCAAACCTTTGAAAAGGTTCGGTTTTGGTTTTCACTGACCACATAATTTAACTGTCAGCTTTTGAGCTTCTCTTAACTGAAAACAGTGAAGAGGAAGAGAGGCCAAGCAGGAGCTTCTTGCCGCTCTCCACCAATTGCATGCTGTATCTAGGTGCAGGTGTGTGAGTACATATGAGCAGATAATCAAGAACTATTTGCTGTTGCAACTGCCAAGAGAAGAATTTGCTTGTTAGCTATGAGAGGTCTGCTGCATTCCATGCTTTGTCATACGACTGAGCTACAAAAGCTAATAAAATTCCAAAAGAGAAGCCAAGCGTTTTGATCACAGCTCATTTTTAACTTCCCATTTTGGCAGAAGTCATATCAGGAACATCCTGTACCAGCCAAGACAGTCATCATGGGCTATTACTCCAAAATTTCAGCAACTGCTCACTAGTCAAGAGTTCATCATAGTATAATATAATTATGGCAGCAGTGCCACTATAACCCTTTTCACCTCAACAGGATGCTCTGCTCCTTCAGAAACAGTTTAATTTGCCTTTCAGAATATGGCTTCTGAGACAGCCTATATATTCAATGAAAATACGTATATTTCAGATCGGGCTTTGCAGTTCACATTCAGCCAAAACTTTATCTTTCTTCATATTGGCAATCTTATGTAACACGCACAGAAGTTAGACTGAATTGAGAGCATTTAATAACAGGATTTGTCCTTTTCAGGAAAAGAAGCTTAAGCTCTACTTAGCTTAAATTACTGCCGAACAGCTGTTGTACGAGAAAGGTGCTGCACTCACCACCTTGGAATAATTCCATTCTCTAAACTGGTTGTCTGACTTCGGAGCCAGCGACGTTGGTAGCTGCTAGAAGATGAAGAGCTTGGAGATGGAAAAGGAGTGACCAGAAGACTGCTCAGAGATGCTACCAAGAAAGCAAGAAACCCCACATATACTGAATTACAGAGTGACGGTTAAATATTTTTCTTCATACTCTAACTGGGAACAAATTCCCACAAATACTGCTCATTTGCTGATTTTTTTCACATAATTTATCTCTTGTTGCAAGTGAGTTATTTTAAATAAATCTTGCTGCCCAAGAACATTCTTTCCTTATAAAGTCAGAAAACTTCCCTACTAGAACGTACTAAAAATCTTTTTATTCTCATTACAAGCATTCTGTCATAAGAGGTGTTGCCCTCCCATTACAACAACCATCTTCTCTTCCCTTGCTTTAGTAAAGGCTTCAGCCAGTTCTTCCTCCAAAGCATAAATTGGTTAAGAACCCAGAAAATGATGGCTGTAAACCAAGAATATCATTACAAATATTCCTGCATTAAGGCTTGGGGAAAACCACTTAGCAAATCAAAAATATTTTGAATTTATGGGTCATAATGTGCCTATATTTCAGGTGAATCACTGTACCAAAAGACTGTAACAATTACAAAAGCAAACAAATAAGACAGCAGATACCTGACCGAGCAATGCCACTGTCTCTGTCCTCATTTTGTCCTCTGCTAGGCATATCGACAGGCGTGCTGTGTGCTAGAACAGATGAGATCCAATCAACAGAAAATATTACATAATTCATCACACTATTTGTCAGAAATTAAAATAAATGTTTAAGTTTAAAGGTCATAAAACAGCAGTTACATCCTGTACTGTTAAGTCCAAATAAGTAGTGTGGTGTGAGCGGAGGTGGCAGTAAATAAATATTCCCACACCGAGTATCATGTAACTAGAGGGAAGGGGTTATTTGCCGCAATCTAAAAGTATCTTTCAGAAGCTTAAGAATGTGAATACAGTTTACATTATAAGAAATCAGATGCTTTGAAAATGGGGGCTGGTGGTATCCCCATCTGTCACTCTTAACATTTTTACATGTGTGCAAGATTGTTATTTTACACAGGTTAACATCATAATGAAAGTCAAATACGAGGTCCATTAAGCTTCTGATTCACTCCCCCAGCAGAGACTTACTATCCACAAAGCCTCACAGTGAGAAATGTTCAGTTTGTGTTTACAATGAAGCGTTAGTAGTGCAGTGACTCAAATTGTAGAGCATGCAAGATCTGCAAAGGCTGTGAAGAAACTTCATCGGTATTCCAGTTCACACTTTTGCAGTTAATGGAACAAATTAAGCCTAAGATCTACCCACCTGCATGGGTCACCAGTATGCCTGTAAAAGGAGACTTTATGTAGTTTAAAGTCATGAAAACTAAAGAAAATTATATTGCTAAATAAAGAATACACCTTTAATCCTCACACACTTAGCTCAAGATTTAATTGTGAATATATGCAATCAAATTAAAAGAAAGTAGCAAGAGGCAAGAGAAGAAAAAGCTGTACACACCAGGCAAGGCACCTGCACAACAGCAAAAAACCAGCTATAAGACAGAAAACACAAGTACTCTAAGAAACATAAGGGCTCATTTATTATTAAAAATACTGCATTGAAAAACCTTTGAAATTAAACAAAGGAATTAGGAAAGGAATATGAACAAAAAGCAATTAATTTATGTATTTTAATTTTTCTTAAAAAAATCCCAAACAACAAAAAAACCCCAACAAACTAAGCCAGATACATCTTTTGTCACTATTTTAGCCCTTTCTGTTTCTAGAGTAATTATGTATGTCTTGCAAGGATTCAGAAGGAGATGGATTTTTGTGCGCTTATGGATGGGTCATACTGTGGCTGGCATTCCACACAAACCTGCAAAGAAAGAAGCACTGCGGATGAGCCAGAGGGGACCTCCTTCAGACACACCCTGCAGCAGTTTGCTGCTACACAGCTGTAACACACCTAGGAAAAAAAAGCAATGTAGAAAAAATGCAATGCAAAAAAAAAAAAAAAAAAAAAAAAAAAAAGGTGACGCATAGGAAAAAATGTACCACACAGAACACAAACAGATGGCCTCACATTGTCAGAAAGACATAAAACCTGGAAATATTTACCTAAATTACTTCCACTGCGACAGGTGCCCAAACCATTTTGATTCGAGCTCAGCTTTCCCAGGCTGGCATCTTGGTTGATGTATTCAAAGCTATCTTGTAAGCTAAAAAGTGTGGAAGAGGAAAAAAAGAAAAAAAAAAAAAGCCAGTGTTCCTTAAGAATGTGTTCAACAGGCATTAATATTAGCTTAAGAATTAGACTCAGACTATGGAAAAAAGAAGGCTGAAGATTAACTTCACAATCAAACTCAAGGTCCAGTAGATTTTCTGAAAGTGTAAGGAAATGGGCATTTATTTTCTATATATGCTCCCTTTTTGAATTATTTTAAGTTTCCGTATGTCATATTTGGGATTCAGTTTACTCAACATTTGCCCATTTTGGGAACAAGGGAAAAAAGGGAATAGATGAGGAACAGTGTTATCTTCTGTCACTGTTGAAGAAAACAGAAGTGGAGTATAGGGACACAAAGCTTTCTCAACATATATACCTTCTTTACCCTTCTGGCAGCAGGAAGAACCAGAGGCTTTGATTGTCCAAAACACCTAACCTCTGAAATTTATTGCACACCCTGGACAAATTAAGAAGCAGAAACTCAGAGAGATTTAATTTTTTTAAATTTCTGTGGCTTGGCTGGGATCTATCAAGTGAATCTTTCTCCACAGCTGCCGTTTCCAGTTTTCTATTAGGCTCTTCCACTTCAGTTAAGTCAAATTTAGAAGCAGTAACAAAAGGACTACATTGGATGGGGAAGGAAAAAAAAAAAAAAAAAAAAAAATCTTACTTATTGTTGCTTCCACTGAAGCTTCCTACCCTGGCTGAGAAGACTTTACTTATCATCAGCTGTGGGGGAGAGCTGAAAGGATAAACAGTAATTTCAGCGGGTCATCGATTACAAGTGCCTAAGAGAGTGCATACAGAAAAGGACACTCACCGTATATAGTGAATTTTCAAGGTGGAGCCTTTGTAACTCATTGCTACTGAGCCAAACATCATTTCTCCCAGCATGTTGACATCAGAGGCTGGTCTGGTGTACTACATAGACAAGAAGATAGGAAGAGCAAAGCCAGTAACAACTTGTCATACTATTTCAATTTAATATAGTGCCATAGTGCTACATTTTGAATGGAGAATACAAGCAAGTTCTGCTTTTCCACGCAGACTAAGATCCTGCATGGTTCTAACACACAGAGTCAGTATAACCAGAGAGAGCTGCTTTGCTCACTGCATGGGCACCGTTACCATTGTTCTAGGAAGGCCTCCAAAAGCAAGAAAGAGGAAAAAAGATCTACTGCATTCCCAAAGATACAGCTGTATCCAGCAACATTCCTTTAGTTGAATATAATGCTTTTTCTTACGTTACTCTACCATGCTTCAAATTACATTTTCCTAGATTAAATATTTACGCTTTTACTAAGAAACAGCCAGAGTACCTAAAAAATAGCTCTCTTTAAAATGTCATGCTACAGTATCAGACTAAAGGGACTCTCAATATACCATATGCACGAGTTTCCTCAGAACTGACCTGAAGCATAGGTGGATATCTTTCACAACACGAACAGAAAACTTGATAGTGCTTTTTATGACCTTCACAAATTGAAGTGAATAATCTTTAATGCTATTACAGATCTTTTGAAACTCTTTCAAAGACAAAACTGAAATAGACCAAAAGCTTAAGATGTACCCACATGTTCTTACACCACAACACTTCAAGGATAGAGTAGGTATGTCAAGGTTTAGATTAACTTGTAATACACTGAAAGTATAGTCATTCAATGCATGCAAGCTAAGGCTTTTATACACAAACTACTTCAGTAAAATGCATAAATACAAGAAAAGTAATGAACATTACCTGATACTTCGGTATGTGTTCTTTGATATTCTGCATGCAGCTTATTGAGGGACCATGGGAAGAAATATTGTTGTTCTCACTGCTTGCTTGGCAGTTCTTGGCAGAAGTCTTCACAGAAGCATCATCTGCCATTTTCTGTGTCAAAACAGAGCAATAGGATAAAAACAAAGCAAACATGAGAACTCCCATCTGTAAACATATCGCAGCAATATTTTTCTCAAACTGTGGGCAGGCAACAGAAATAAATGATACTCTTATCTGGTTCAAAAATATACATCAGTTTTAAAAGATTTCTAAAAAGGCCAGCATCGGAGAAAGTGCAGAAGTACTTTCTCATTTATGTTGTCAGACAAGTTTTCATAGTATCGCACAAAGTAGTCAAAATTTCCACTGAAAGATCATTCTCAATTGTTATGAATTACTCTGTGTAATATTTGCCAAAGTTTGCATAAACAAAATCTCATCTTATGGGTTGCTTAAAAATCAATGTCTGTAATCATTTGCACAATTAATCATTCAAATTGCTTATAACTTTTGCTCCTCACCCGATTAACAAATTTCTTAAACAGAATAACAGCCAGCAAAAACAAGGGATGAATAATACATTGTTTTATGTAATTATCAGGTTATAAAATCTATTTGTTAAACCTGTAAAGGAGATGTGTAGGCAAACAATACAGAGACCAGTTTAATTTAAAGTTTACTCTCAAGTCACTATGTTTTAACATCTTAGAACTGATCAGAAAGGTATAAAGGAAGCCTGAGAAAGATACCAACTACGTTAATGCTATTTTTACATGTTTCATAAGACAAACTGCATTTAATTAACTGGGATTTGCTTAATACAGTTTTCCTGAACAAAAAGCAATATCTGGTTTTCTTTAGCAGCTGTTGTCGTCGTCCCCCCCCATCCCCCCTTCCCCCCATTTTGAAAGTCCATTAGATGTTTGTTACAAGGGCTACATTATTTCAAACATACTTCACACATGCACTTGGAATGATTTATATGAAGGGAGCAAATCTAACTTTGCAGCAAAGAAAACTGCTTAAACTTTTTAGATAAGTTTAAGAAATTCAATTAACATATTGAACTTGATGAACATATATTCAATGTGTATTAATGTAAACATTCATTCATTTGGTGCTCATCAGAATGAAGTGTATTTTTAGGTCTCATTTTGTACCAGCATAGTTTACCTTATTGGGAACATGCATTGGCAGAGATCAACTACATTTTTTTTATATTGTCAACAAGGTACATGTAGCTAGTTTATAGATGAAATAAGCAAGCAGGCAAAAAAAACCCCAGTAATCAGCTAGGTGCTAGTAAAAACCAACCACAGCCAGATTTACATCACATATTTTAGACTCAGCAAGACAAGAAAGGAATGATAACAGGAAATTAAATGCAAATAAGTGTAGAATCCAGTATTCCACAGACTGATTTTTTAAGATGAACACTTTGAATGCTACAGTGGAGTAACTGTAGTAAGTTTTAGAATACTCCTGTTACGATGACAAGATGATGAAGCAGGCAGAAGGAAAGATGCGGAAAAAAGAGGAAGAGCAAGCCAAGAAAAGTGGAGTAGATCTCTCATTTTTAATAAAAAAGTTGAGTTTAAATTAGAGGGGTAGTACAACTCCTTTATCTTTTTAAAAATAAGCCTACTAGCATGTTAAAAAAAAAATCCTGGATTTCTATACTTTTATCCTATATTTGCACTATTTTTGTGCAGTTTTTCCTGGCATAGCATTTATGTGCTACTGCTTACCTAATACGAATGTGACTATTAGGGGCTTAGAAATGAACCAGTGTCCATAGTCATGTGTTTAATGAACTACTGACAAGAAATGCCTAATAACAGTGGTCTGATATATGCCATCTGCAGCAAGAACTGGAGATTAGATTAAGAACATTGAAAGGAAATGCAAACATATAGCTAAATGGAATACATACCTGCTAGATCCCCCAGGTAAATGTATTACGTACTTTAAAGACAACATATTTCAATATTCAATGCAAATAAACTTTACTGTATTTCAGAAAAATGGCTAAATGCACAGTACACACACATACAGCTTTCCTGACTTTAAGGAAGTCTGATCTTGATAGTAATTTTGCCTTAACTTTAAATGAATCAAGCTTTAAGCTCCCTGATGACACCAAACCCATGACCATACATTCAAGATTATTTTTAACATCTATGTGATTACATGTCATTCAAGGTACTTTGGCTGTTTTAAAAGGGTGCCTAGATTAGCATCTGTCTAGAAAACAGATTATAGTCTGTATCATGTGTCACGAGAGAGATTATCTGTTTTATGTTAGTGTTTTATAGAGTTTCTGATAGGACGTTTTGCAGTTAGCTCTCAGTTTAAAATATTCAAGCAAATGGAATAATCTGAGTATTTATATGAAGCCAGAAATATATTTCTCTCACACGCTTGAAGTTTAAACAAACTTTAAGATACAAAGTAACAACAGTGATTTGGGGGGGGTGTGGGGTAAGCAAGATTAACAGACCAGTCTGACCCATTTATCCTCTTAAGTAGATTATTAGTCATCAGCAGATGGTGATTACTGAATCTTACTGATTTGGCATAATGGCATATTTGCAGTATGACTGAAATAAAGATTGCTGGTTTTAAGCATCTTCATAAGTAATTTCTACAAGTCACAAATATTCATATATAACTGGCAACACTACAGTAAACCATGTTAGCCTGATGGGCTGAAGGTGCTGGTTGTAAGAGTCTTAAAAAGAAACAAAAAGAAAAATGGGAAGAATTTAATATTGAAGAGAAACACAGAGCTAAAACCAAACACAACAACAACAAAACAAAAACAAACAAACAAGCAAAAAAACCACACACAAGATGACCAGAAAACAGAAAGTATTATTGTTTTACTTTTCTTAAAATCAACTATGTTTCCTAGAAGTATTACTCCACAATTTGTGAGCCTGGAGAGCAGCACAAAAAATTTGCACCTCAACAGCATCTACTCTTGCTTCTATCTGTATCATCAATCTCATATGGCCATATATTGCACATCATGGCACGGATAGCCAAAGTGGGGTTGTTTTGATTCACATAAATCCAACAACTTTACTAATGCAAACACCGCTCGAAGGCAAGCACATTTAGAGACATGATAGATGTTGTTGGAACAATGGGATTGCACAGCCAAGACTAACTACAAAAAATGATCCCAGTCAACATTAAAAAGGCTAAGGTAATACTCAGTTTTTAAGGGGTATAGACTGCTTAGCTTGAAAGTAAATCTAGCCTAAGTTGTTAAGTTTGAATACCATATTTATATCATAAATACCAAATACCAGACCTCTGTCATAGGCTTTTTGGAATCTAACAAATTCCTGTTGCAGCTATCACATAATCAAGATAAAGTGCAAGATTGCAAGTAAAACTATGAAGTTGACACTGACATATTAAAATTCCTGGTTTTGGGAAGGGAAACAAATAAAGCAGTAGAACAAAAGCAGAATTAGCATTTCATACCTGAACCACAGCTTCATCAATTTTGTGGACTGCTTTGGAATCAAATAAGACCTGTCTGCCTCTCCTCTCACAGTCTTGGTAAACTATCAGGCGAATTTCATTCAAGTCAGACTCTGAAGAGGACCAGCTGCAGATTATAAACACAAGATGTTAAAATAGTGTGCTTACTTTGCAGGCTTATTTAAGTGAAGAAACAGGTATTCGGCAAATACATTCAGCATTTACAAGAACCAGGCTGTAATCACAGAACTCTACCCAAAAAGCATCTCAAAGGAGCATCTGTGCCCATTGCAGGCAGGCACGACAAGACTAATTTTCATCCACCCTTCCTTTAAAATTTTCCAGAAAGGGAACACAAAATTTTGTCTCAGCAATGTGCTCTGTGACTTAACTACCTTTAAATTTACTACCTTCTCCATACACAGTCTAGATCACCCCTACTGTATGAATGAACAGGGCTCATTCATAGGGCTTTAAACTGGATTTGAAGGGGGATCAGGTAGTAGCTGGGTTTGCACCAGTGGGGCAGTGTTCTAGTATTAATGAAGCCCAGAAGGCCTCCCACCCCCCTGCCCGAGGGTGAGATCAGCACGCTCAGGCAGCTCCCTGAAAAGCCTGTACACCAGCGTACGCAGTAAACACAAGCAGTTGGAATTCTGTGTGCAGGCAGGGGGTTGTGACCCAGTGGCAATCACAGAGACACGGTGAGACAGCTCACATGACTGGAGTGTGGTCATGGATGGCTATGTCCTATTTAGGAGAGACAGGCCAGCCATGCAAGGTGGTGGAGTTGCTCTTTACGTAACAGAGCAACTCCAATGAACTGAGTTCTGTCCAGTTGCAGATGAGAAGGGAGTTGAGAGTTTGTGAATTAAGGGACAGGCTGGCATGGGTGATATTGGTGTGGGTGTCTATTACAGGCCACCTGATCAGGCCAAGGAAGTTGATGAGGCCTTCTACAGGCAGCTGACAGCAGCCTTGCAAATACAGGCCCTGGTTCTCCTGGGGGATTTTAACTACCCATGTATTTGCTGGAAGGCCCACTCAGCCAGCCCTTTGCAGTCCAGGAGGTTCCTCCAGTGCACTGACAATAATTTCTTGATGCAAATGGTGGATGAGCCAACTTGGAGGGGGATGCTACTGGATCTTATATTCACTAACAAGGAGGGTCTGGCTGAAGCGATGAAGGTTGAGGGCAGCCTTGGCTGCAACAATCACAAGATAGGGGAGTTCAGGATCTTGTGCAGCAGAAATAGAATGCCAAGCAGAATCACAACCCTGGACTTCAGCAGGCACAACTTTGGCCTTTTCAAGAGATTGCTCAGGGAAATCCCATGGGACAGCGTACTAGAAGGTAAAGGGGCTCAAGATAGATGGTTAACAGTCAAGAATCACTTCTTCCAAGCTCAAGATCAGAGCATCCCAACATGTAGGAAATCAAGAAAGGGAGCCAAGGAGACTCACATGGTTAAACAGGGAACTGCTGGGCAAACTCAAGTGGAAGAAGAGTCTACAAATCATGGAAGGAGGGGCTGGACACTTGGGAGGTATATAAGAATGTTGCCAGAGGATGCAGGGAGCCAACTAGGAAAGCTAAGGCCTCCTTGGAGTTAAATCTTGTAAGGGAGGTCAAGGACAAAAGAAAAGGCTCTTCAAATACATTTCAGTGTCCTGGTTTGAGTGAAAACAGAACTAATTCTGTTCAGTAATTTTACTTTTCAGCTTGGTTCTTTTAATTAACTGCACTTTCTGAAGTTAGCAGCCTGTTCTCACAGACAGTGTCTGCTTCTAGCAGTGATAACACCTCATGTTGAGAGTTACTACCAAGGATTGGTGTGCAGACCAAGGCCACTGCTGGGTCCTGTGTACCACATTGGGGGGTGCAGAAAGTGAAAGGCTGCACCTTCAGGGAGGAGTGGACAGGACGGGTGACCCCAAACTGACCAACAAGGTATTCCATCCCATATACGCCATATTCGGTCTAGAGCTGAGGGACCCGAAGCCCGACCACTGGGCTCTTCTCCCCTCTTGGGCTGCCTTGCCAGCTTTTGCTTGGCTCAGATCCTCTTTCTGTTCCTTCCTCGGAGCACCCAAGGAGGACTCTGTCCATTCTGCCTTCGATCCGATCTGCGTGTTCCTGAACCCGGTACCAGAATCCAGCTCCTGAACACAGCTCCCGTCTGCTGCGGGGCCCAGTCTGGGACTCCCCCGGTGCCTGCCCCACAGCATCAGTGGTGATGGTGATGGAATTACCATCAGGGGGGTTGGGTTCCATACTGGTTTTGTATAGATTTGTATATATTCCATTTTTATAATTATTGATTTCATTTTCATTAAAGCTGTTCTAGTTTCCTTTTCTAATCGCTAAGTCTCTCTCCCTTATTCCCTTTCTCTTCCCCTCTGGGGAGGGAGGGGGGTTAACAGAGAGCATCTGTTATAGGTCTAAGGGGCTGCCCTGACCCTAAACCCTGACATTCAGTTAAAACTAACACTAAGGGCAATGTAAGCCCACTGATGAATGAGGTGGGTGCTGTGGTGACAGAGGATACAAAGAAGGTGGAGTTATGGAATGCCTTCTTCATCTCTGTCTATGCTGCTGGAGGCTGTCCTCAGGAGCCCCAGACCCCTGATGCCCCAGAGGAAGTCAGGATAAAGGAGGAGTTTGCCTCTCTTGATGATGACCAATTAAGCAATCTGGATATCCATAAATCCATAGGTCCTGATGGGATGCAACTGTGGGTGCCGAGGGAGATGGCAGAGGTTGTTGCTAGGCCACTCTCCATCATCTTTGGTAAGTCATGGGGAACAGGAGAGGTGCCTGAGGACTGGAGGAAAGCAAATACCACTCCAGTCTTCAAAAAGGGTAAGAAGGAAGACCCAGGTAACTACAGACTGGTCAGCCTCACCTCCATCCCTAGAAAGGTGATGGAACAACTTATCCTCAGCACTGTCTCTATGCATATCAAATATAAAAGGGTCATTAGTCAACGTGGTTTTACCAAAGGGAAGTCATGTGTGACCAACCTGATAGCCTTTTAAGAGGACATAACCAGGTGGATAGAAGATGGTAGAGCAGTGGATGTGGTTTATCTTGATTTCAGTAAAGCATTTGACACTGCTCCCCACAGCATCCTTACAGCTAAATTGAGGAAGTGTGGTCTGGATGATCAGACAGTGAGGTGGATTGTGAACTGTTTGAAGGACAGAGGTCAGAGAGTTGCAGTCAATGCAACAGAGTCTAGTTGGAAGCCTGTATCTAGTGGAGTTCCTCAAGGCTCAGTACTGGGTCCAGTACTATTCAATACCTTCATCAATGACCTTGATGAGGGAACAGAGTGCACTGTAAGCAAGTTTGCTGACAACACAAAACTGGGAGGAGTGACTGACACACTGCAAGGCTGTGCTGCTGTTCATCGATACCTGGACAGGCTGGAGAGTTGGGCAAGGAAAAATTTAATGAAATATAACAAAGCCAAGTGTAGAGTCTGGCACCTGTGAAAGATCAACCCCATGTACCAGTATAAGTTGGAGACTGACTTGTTGGAAAGCAGCGGAGGGGGAAGGGACCTGGGGGTCGTGGCCAAAAGCTGGATGACTATGAGCCAGCAATGTGCCCTCATGGTCAAGAAGGCCAATGGCATCCTGGGTTGTATTATCGGGGTGTGGTTAGTAGGTTGAGAGAGGTTCTCCTCCCTGGTGAGGCTGCATCTGCAATATTGTGTACAGTTTGGGGACCCTCAGTCCAGGAAGGACAAGGAACTGCGTTAAAGAGTCCAGCGCAGAGCCACAAAGGTGATTAAGGGAGTGGAACATCTCCCTTATGAGGAAAGGCTGAGGGTGCTGGGTCTTTTTAGCCTGGAGGAGACTGGGGATGACCTCATTAATTTTATAAATATGTAAAAGGTGTCATGAGGAAGGTGCCAGGCTCTTCTCAGTGACATCCAACGATAGGACAAGAGGCAACAGGTGCAAGCTGGAACATAGGAAGTTCCATGTAAATGTAAGGAGAAACTTTTCCACAGTGAGGGTGAGAGGACACTGGAACAGGCTGCCCGGGGAGGTTGGAGTCTCTGGAGACACTCAAAACCCACCTGGACGCATTTCTGTGTGACCTAATCTAGGTGATCCTGCTCTGGTAGGGGGGTTGGACTAGATGATCTTTCAAGGTCCCTTACAACCCCTAACATTCTGTGATTCTGTAAGCTAAGTGTTAGTGCATTTCTCCCAGGTTTACCATCCTCTTTTACTACAGCCTTTCACAAGCACAAGGCTTACACCCTCCCTCATCCTTTTCTCCTCTAAACACAAATCTAATTCCTTTTTGACATATTCGTGCCAGTAGAAGTTGTGATTTTTTTCCAAAGCTTAATTCTTGTATCTGAAAGACAAGGTTTATGTCATTTCACTATTTTCCCCTTCCTCTTCTGAGATGTTTCAGGGTTTACAAAGAAGTCATGGATTACTGCAACCTAGTCTCTGATGACACTGAAACTCATCTAGATGAAGCCACGACACCACCTGAGATTCAACCTGAAGCAAGCCAACACTCTCAAGCCAGAATATGCCTGTTCCTCAGACATACACAATGGCACACTACTTGTCTCCTTGAACTATCACAGGAGGCTGAGGAGCACAACTGATCATGGTGGCTATGATGGCAAGAGACTTTATTTCCTAATTCCCTAAGGAGTGAGTTTGCACATCAGAGGACAGGTGTTTGCTTGGCCTCAGGTTCAGCTATGGAAAATGTTTTTCATATTATGTAGCTGATGAGCTGGAATTAATGGAAAAAACCTACCACTGAATAAAGCACAGTGCCACACAGCATTTGTGCTTAGTCATATTGCCCCATCCTTGACCTGGACAGACTTCATCTAGAGGGTAAGAGTACTACTGTTTTTAATAGCTGTTTGTTTAACAAATTGCATAATAGACTTCAGTCAAGGCTACACTGATCTCCCACTCAAAAGGATGTCTTCATTTAGGAATTTTCCCAAACTATACCCTACAGAGAAGGAAGGTAGAGAATTGAGGAAAGAGCCCAAAAAACTCTACACAGCTGAAAGACAAGAATTTGAAAGCTGTTTCTTTTATACTGTGCTGTTAACAGCCATAAATCAGTAGTAAACACCATCAACTCCTGATAGAGTCAGTAAGGTAATCATGGGCAACTGCTTTAAGAGCACACTCAGGGATTTGCAAATTTAAAATCATTTTAAGTAGAGCCAGTTCAGTTTCTTCTTCATGCTTCATTTTGCATTTCAGATATCAGCTTCCCCTTCTGTGTAGTTAGTAAGAAAAATAATAAGCACCTTTTTCAAAACTGAAAAACCTTACTCTGGAAGGTTTTAACCTATTTCCAAATACACCATAACAGAGTAAGCCAGATACCTGAAAGGTACTCTGCTACAAGTATATGTACATAATACACAAGGGTCCACTGCACATCAAAGCCAGATCATGGAACAATGTTAAATTCTGCCATCAACAATGAGAAAACTCGTTAAAGTGTTTGTAACACATTGTTTCCAAAATGCTAGGAGTGCCAGGCAGATTTCTTTTCAAGTCTTCCTTTTCAAAGGAAGTCACAGCATTATGTTAACTTGCATGCCATCAGACCTGATACCACTGTTGATAGTTGCACAACAAAGATCCTACACACCTCATAAATACCGCATGCAGCAACTACACCATCTGTTTTAAAAGCCTGTGAGTTTCTCAGCCTACTACCTGTGCAATGCTATTACAAAACCCAGCTATACAGACTACAAGAGAAGTCGGAGCCATCGCTAGTCTTCATTCTAGTTTGCCACGTGAATGTGATGCTCTTTAGTACCATGTACTGATACCTTTTCAGTTATACAGTTACCTATTTACTTACACACTTTCCACAACAGACAAGACCTGACATAACTATGCTGCTTGCTTAAAAAGGCCACGGGTCTTCCCCTCCCTTTAACAAAGAAAAGATACATCTCTGTGGCCTTAACTTAAATTGTATGCAGGAACAAAGCCTTGTTATCTCTAGGACTGGCACAGCAGGCTCTGATGAGCCATGGGACTGGAAGTTTAAACTGAGAAAAATTAATTTGGGGCACAGATTGAGCTAATGCAGACCTTCATTTGCCCACTGATGTGAAAAGTATGCTCAATAATTGTTTTTCCATGAATGTAGGTTTCCTTATGAACAGGTGAGCTCCCACACTCTGCAGTAACGCGAGCTTCGTGTGCTGCCAGGTTCTGTGCAAGACATGAACTGTGTTTTGTGACAAATGCTGAAGTAGAAGCCAGTTTAACAAACTGCTAAGGTGCCTTTTCCACACAGCACACTGAAGACTGAAGAAAACTGAAGATTGCTGCAATCTTTCAGAACTTCAAGCCAACTCTAGTACCGGAGAGCAACAAGCCAAGAAGTTACATAAAATCTGTCATACAGAGCTTTATGTGACTAATTGACTAAATCTAGGGAAGTAACTTCAGGTAATGCTTCTTATAGTACCGACCAAATATCAAACTTAGGTTTTAAGGAAGTCTTTGCTTTCAGGCTTTGAATTACCTAGAACATAGATGTAGCTGTTGCAGCAGTCCTCCTACCCATTACAGAAGAGAGCCATTCTACTAAAATCTCACTTGGTAAGATCAAGCGTATCTATAGGCAAATTATGCAGGCACATAAATCCACAGCATCATTACTTCCATGTGGAATCTAGCATCAGGCCCAAGACTAGTCACGTGACTGGGATGTCCTTCCCCACCACAGAAAGCTGATGAAGAGATTGCTTATGGTACTTCCACCCTTTATTGTTTAAGCCAGTTTACACAAGATACAGACCCCCAAACAGGGGCAGCAGGAGTAATCAATTATCTCCTAAAAGCTGAAGAATACAGACCATACACAGACTCATTGGTCAGCTCAGTTTTCACATGCGTAAAAACCAACACCCCAAACTCTCATCAGCTTCCTGCTTATTTAGTTAGCACGGCTGAAAGGCATGCACTTCTTTTTGTTTCTTCTTCATAGATAGTTTTTGAAAGAGATAAGATTCTCTTGCACAAAATATCAGTTCATGAAAGAAAAAAACCAATCCACCACACTTCTGCATGGTATAGTTTATCATTCCTTTACATGTTAAAAAGTTTGTAACAGTTTGAGTAAGAAAAACCACAAACTTTCCCTTTCTATCAGTTGTTGCTAAAAAGTAAGACCAAAATACCTGAAATAGGCAGAAGAAATATTTTAGCATGTTTTTACCTAAGGAAAAAAGGCTCCTATGCTCACAGCAACTTATATGCATGCAGGTTCACCTTGCCCAACTATTTATTAATTCACTAATTCATTTCAACCACAAGGTTTGACTACAGGATAGATATTTCTACCCTCCAAAAGTAAGTACTGCAGGAGATAGCATACTCTTTCCCCTCCCCCTCCAAGAGCACAACATGAACTAATGTTAACTTAAGGCAACAAAAAAAATCCTCACGATCCATTTGTAGAAGACAGGTAGAGGATAAAGAAAGAAGATTCTGGAAGTGTTATATGAAAAGCTTGCATCAGAATCTGTACACTTTTACGCTGAATTATTTTTCATTGACAATTCTGTAACAAAATTATTAATTCTTCCACTTTTGGATTAGAAAGCAAACCCTCAACACGCTTACAAAAAGCCCCTTATTTTCCAGCTGCACCACATGATGAGATTTTACCAGTCTACTCCATGTCCAATGATAACAAATAGTGATATCTATTCCTATCAGAAATGCGCTTTTAGATGTTCACCACCATTCCCAACACTCTCCTACTTCGTGTCTCAAGAATGATTTGTTCTCCATACACTTATTTTGTAAAATCTAAACTGGAACACTGCTTATTCCTTTTTTCCTGTTTCTGTCTAAACCAGCTTACCCAACCACACATAAGTACTGAAGGAAGCTATGTGAGAGTTACATTATATGAGTAGTTTTGCCTAAGTACCTATGAAAGGTGCTCCTTCTGGTAACAAAGCTACATAATCCCCAGAGTAAGCTTCATCTGTCTAATGAATGTTTAGAAAGAGGCAATGTACTACAATCACTGCTTTTGGATAGCAACTACTGCTTCTCATTCAGCTTAAAAAAAGCATTCAACTACAAGTTTTGCTAAACGCTAACTGAAACATTTGCCTTAGACCTGTTTATATAAAAATTCTCATTCTGCTTATAAAAGGAAGATTTTTACATGTTCAATTCCTTTATTAAAAAATACTTAAACAGAATGATAAAAGATCTGTGCTGAAGGAATACATATTGCTAAGCAACTTATAAAGCAAATGCTACAAATAAAATGAATGAAAATTTAGTTTGTTTTTTTTTCCCCAGCCACCTAATGTACTGCAAAATGACAAAACAGACATCTGATAACATGACACCCTAGAAAGGAAAGGAAGAGACTGACAGACAACTGAAATGTTTCACTTTGTCTTAAAAGCAATGCATTATACGAGGTATTGCATATTCTTAAAAAGTAGCGCAATGAATTCAAGTAATATGAGCTTGAGCAGTTGTTCCTATTTCTGATTAAATGTGGCTATTTTGACTGAACATAATGTCTTCCTATTTAACCACAAAACATTAAAAGCCCCACATATCCTTTCTCCCCTTTTTGAAACTATGTGACCATTCCTATTACTCATGTCTACTCTGGTAATTGCTATACTCTTCTGTAAACTAACAATTCTTGGCAGCAGCAGAAGTCTGTCCCAGCACATAAAAGCAGATCAGAAAAATAGGTGGAAAAAGGAAAGAAGAAGTAGAAGGCAATGGAAGCTCCACCTCTTGGTGGCAGCATAAGTTATACTAACTCACTTCATCCATGGACCCATATACCTTTAGGAAAGGGAACAAAGTCGTTCCCCATACATTCCAATGCTCTCTAGCATTCCAAGTAAGTATCAAGGCTTTAGAATGCTAATTGAGTTTTCTTGTTCCAAAATCAGTTTTCTGCCTGCTTAATGAGCGGAACTGACTCTAAGGGGAGCCAGGTCCAGAGGATTGGAAAGGCCAAGGCCAGCACAAAGGGAAAAAGGACAAGAGCCTGACATCAGAAAGCAAAGGAAGAGGCAGAAATGTGGTAACCCCCTTCAGCATAAGCAGTCTGAACAGCTTGGCTTAACTAGCCCCACCTTCAGAGTGGATCTTTCCTGCATGTGGAAGATGCTGGAACTAATAAACATCATGCTCAAGTCAAAATAAATAATGTCAAGCTGCCTATGTTCCTAAAACGGGAAAACCAGGTCTACTAAGGATACTAACACACTGGATTTTTTTTTTTATAAAGCTACAAGTTTGGAACAGCTTACAGATATCCTGGCAAGTTTCTCTCCAGATTCCACATTAAACTTAAGTTTGCTATATTTTCTCTTAAATTGGTACATAAGCTACTTTCTTTTGTCTTGTTCAACATTTCTTCCATTGCAGATATGAGACATGGATACAAGGAGATATCTTACTCAGGGAAAAGCAGACTCATTTGTTTCTGGAAAAAAAGTCGCAAAAAGTTTGCGCCATTCTTCCATGAATCAGTCTTTTCAGTTAATATAGATCTCCAAACCCTGATCTTTACAAAGAAAGCTTTTGGTTCACCTTTATAATCAGCATGCATACAACAACTGAAGAGTGACCTATTAACTCATATTCAAAAACAGCTGACCCTAAGACTTTTTCAAAGTGACTAACAACTCACTACTTCAGGGCAACATCTATAGACAGAGAAATAAAAAGGCTAACACATATCTGTATCCTTCTGCTTCTTAGATAAGCCATCCTGAATGTAGAATACTAATTCTAACACCCTTAGGTGTTAAACTTTGGAAAAAGATTCCCTGAACTGTATTTTCAACACAATTACAGAGCAGTGGAGACTGAGACATTGGAGACATACTGGCACACATCTGAAAAAGACGCTACAAAGAAGTCAAAGAAACACTATGCATACTCCAAATTACTTTGATGTAATGTTTGATCTAGAGGTCATTTACAAGTAAAGCAGAGGGTTCCCCCCTCCATTCTTCCCCTACTTCACAGCATTCTCCCCTGTGTGCTCTGCACACTGTTACTACTTGACCCATTAACTCAGGAGGTGGCAAAAAAATTAAAAGGGAAACTATAAAACTAGGAAGAGGAGTATTTAACCTTAACTGAAAAGAAAGGCAATTATCCTTCATGCATCAGTTTGCATATACATAAATCTTACACATCAGTGTCAAAGAATGTAGATTCAGCTTCAAACAAAGGGAAGATTTTTCTGGAGTATCAGTCACCATCCTCAGCAAGAATAAGCTTCTAATAGAACTTTTCTGATTATTTACAAAACAGCCTTTCAGGCACATGGTTATAAATCCAGTATCAACTAAAACTGTCCATTCTCTATCAAAAATCATACATAGAAAAAAGTTACATGCATACCTGTTTTGCAGCAGTCTAGTCACTTTGCTCACATAGCTGACACTTTGGTGTCTCAAAGATTTTCTAATCCTTTCATCCAATTTGGTACAAGAGAGATTACTGCCAAGTGGTGCATGGTCGTTGTTTCTCACTCTTTCTGTTTGTCCCCCTGTGCCATTTGTAGCTTTTGGTGTACCCCCACACATTTTCTTTTGCTACAAATCCTCTTGTAAAGCTGCCTCAAAGAAACTAAATGTCCGCCGAAGAAATACAGCCTCAAGTGGATTTCTTTACTATAGATCAACCATTAACAACTGTAATTTACCATCAGCTTTCTTCCCTATACAGAAACACAATCTGCTGAATTTCCTGTTAGGGAAAAAAAGGCAAAGATCTTCATATATTCTGTAAGTCATTAATGCAGAAAGGCAGCGGTAGCTAATGTACTGCTGCAATTATTCCAGACTGAGCAGACCCAACTTTCAAGTTTCAGAAGCCATCGCAGACTTGCTCTTTGCTGCTGTTAGAGCTTTTCCTACCAAGCCTGGTGCAAAGCTGTAGCAGATACAACAGCTAATATTGACTTTAGCTATGCTTGTTTCCTGGTATGTGATTAGGTAGCTGGCAATTATGCAGTCACAAGACTGAGCCATATGGCCTCAAATAAAAAAAAAAAAAGGCGCATAGTTGCTTTTGCAGTGACTCGCCCTTAGTTGCAAGGTTGTTCTAACACTGGCTACAACACCCTTTTAATGGCTTTCATGTGAGCAAGTGTCATCTGACAACCCCTAGCAACTTCACACAGCTTAGGAATAAGAATCTGTCACCATTGCTATATGGCTATTGATCAAAAACAAAAAACCAAAACAAGGACCAGAACCCAGAAACACACTAGATATTCTGCCCTGCAATGCTTTTACTTTTAAGAACAAATGGTATTTACCCTTGGCCAAAAATTTCAAGCTACTATTTTGAAAAGCTTTTTTTAAAAAAGTAGAAGGGAAGATAACAACCACAAAGAGTTTGTCACAGACTTCAAGTTGGTTGACAAGAATTTGTAGTTATGCACCTATTAAAACGATCTAATGGCAGTACTAATAAGAAAGGTATCTTCTGATGAAGAAAGTGAAGTTTTTAAACAGAACAAAGGAATTTGACATTTTGTTCAGGCTCAGGTAATTCCATTGCTGAATAAAGTCCTCTTCCCCATCCCATCTTAAAAAAATTATCCATAGATGGCTGCTCATAATTCCTGTCTTAAATAGCTCCCCCCCAAAACAAGTAAAATTTTAGACATTTTATAACATGACAGCCCTAGTGCCTTTTCCATTTGAGATTAAAAAGTGAAAATAACTTTGCTAATAGTCACCTAGAAATACAGCAGTAGTTGGAAAGCACAGTAAGGTTTCAAAACCTAGTGCTACGTGCTACCTGCTAAATAGCACAGCAACCTTCTTAAAAGGATTCTGTAGTCTTAGTAAACCCCAACCTCTAAACACCGGCCAAAGTCAAGGGCAAAACTGGAACAAGGTTAGATTAAACAACTTTCTCTGTTGCAAAGGGAAACATACAGCAATAAAAAGCCCCTCAGTTTCAATTCCCAGAGTAATGAGAAGTACTAAGTCACAATCACTCCTCCTCCCAAGTGAGGGAAACGGGTGAAAAGCTCTGGCCTCTTAAGTTACTCAAATGATCTAGGAGAGGGTGACTCCTAGCCCCCACCTCACTGAGGAGGACTACTTTAAACATCAGTGTTCCTCCTCAACTGTGAGATGCCAATGAAACATGCAGCTAATGGCCAGGTACCTAAACTTGGACTAAGATCAGCAACTGATAGCCTTCACTCCAGTCCTGTCTTTTCCCTAAATCAAAAATAAAATTCTGAAACATTCAGTGAATTGACCACAATATCCAATTCATGTCCGATGTTAGAACTATAACTCCTGTAAACTCACTAAATAAGACCTGCTTCACAGCACTACCACATCTGTAGATAAAGTAATCTGTAGAATACTATAAATCCCAAAATACCTGAGAAATTACCATTGAAAATCCACAGAACAATTTCTGAACAGCAACAACAACAAACAACAACCAAACCAACCAACTAACCAAAACAAAATCCAAATTGCACCCTAAACCCACACATGGAAAACACCTTGAGTTCAAGGAGTAGCTAATACAGAAAATGGAAGAAAGGTCCTGCTCTCCAGATATAATCCTCTGAGAAGCAAAGTTCAATCACTCTTTTTCCAGGCTGTGTGACACCATGTCACCTGCTCTGTTTGTAGGTCATTTCCTGTCCTTCATCTCCACAGTAAGGCAATTGCCTAAGTTATTTTAGCTCCAGGTAATACTTTAGCAAGAAAATTTGGGGCGAAGAAAAGAGGAAATACGTATGATGGAGTTACCTAATTAAGAATATTTTTCTGTGTAAGTTACAGCTGTCCACTGAAACTGAAGCACTGTTTTCAAATCTAACAGAATATTTGTGAAGACCCCTGTAAGGTCTTATTTTTCCAAACAGCTTTCAGAAGCAGGACAGAGATGTGTAATAAGAGGTTTGAATCATACCTGCTGTTTCAGTAAGCATTTGTTTTTGCAAAACACACACTTGAGCAAAATTGATACACAAAAAATGCCTACAACCCAGACATTCAGGATGAGTGCCAAAACACATGTTTAAAGGTGAAGTGGAATCTCTTTCAGATTGCTTAATGATGAATTTCTCTCTTTTAGTCTGTTGAATAGCTGATGTAGATGATGTAGGTTCCTTTGCTCCCTCACAATTTGAGGTATTTAACCATCACTGCTCCTCTTCTTCTTAAAACCTTGGATATGGAAGAGTTGTGCTGATGCCAGGCTGTATTCTATTCCCATTATGATTTAAAGTAGTCCTAATATGGTCAAGCACTATTAACCTCAAGTGAACCACCCTGTTGAAGCATGACACATAGTTACTAGTTTCACACAAGTTAGGCAGGATACACTGCAGGTTAGTCATGCACCAAGTGAGGAAACCTGCTCTTTACCGCACTTCTCTCAGTTTAGATTTTCCTGTACAAAGAGTTTTAGTAGAGAAAAATGAAGTTCTCAATATCAGATCCCTGTATATAAAAGTTACTCTGTCTGGTTTTTTAAAGATAATTCTATCTGTTACTGTACGAAAAGCAAACCAACATTGGGAATGTTCATTCACTAGTAAGTTAGGATATCACGACCTCTCTACTGAGGGAGGGAGAATATACTTCATTTTTGCAAAGTTGGAAGCATTTTAAATTATCTTTGTTGCTGGAAAGCAATACCATCACACACGCACAAAAAAACCCCACAAAACCCAGACACACCTGATAGAGTCTAACAGACAGATCTATACAAGGTTAAGGTACCAAAACTTGCACGCATCAGCTTTCCACAAACATCAAGAATAGCCTATTAAACCAGCATTTCACGATCCAGCCAACTTTGTTTGGATTCACTGTTCATTGGATTATTTACAAGTCAAAAACTTGGCAGTTAGGTTTTCTAGTGTCTCAGTGATTAAAAAAAAAAAACAAACCCACAAAAACACCCAAACATCACAACAACAAAAAACCCAACACCCACAAACAAACAAAAAAACCTAAAAAAACCAACAAACACCTAAGCAAACAAAAAGCCCATCAAGAACAACGTATTTGGAGCAGTACCATAAACAACAGGCATTGCTGTTTTTTAGCCAGAAATGCAATTCCTCACTAGCAGAGAGAAGAGCTCAAGACCTCTAATTGCATGAGAAGATGTGTATATTTGTGTTTTACCATTAAGAAATGCATGTTTATTTTTGTTACACTAGTACTTTAAACAATGAAAGGTGAAGGATGCAAAAAGGTTAGCACCCTAGATCCATCATCCAGTCCTTTTTTCAGTAGGGAGAGCTTTGCTTAGACAACCTTCCCTGCGAACTCCCATAGCTAGGAGGGCTCAGTTGATCTAAATTAAGTCAAATATTTTCCAGAAGTTGTTTCATAGTAATAACAAAAATCTTCATCATTTTAAAGAACTGAACAGTTACATGTTAATTTCACGCGCTGTAGGGTTTGATTTGTTTCTCTTTTCTCCCTCTTTATCTTTTTAAAGGCACCTCCAGTAACAAACTCCAGCTTCCACTGGAGGCAACCAGGTTGAGCCAAACGGCAGCAGCAGGACACGAGCAAGTAGTACTCTGTCTGGCATCTCTGCTGAGTACCCCACCTGGCAGGGCCACCTGACTTCTCCAGCACGCACCACCAGGGCTCAGCTCACGCATCATTCCCATGTCACTTGTTCCAGTGGCACCATGTGACTGGGCCAGCATCCAGGAACACAGCTACCAGTACAGACACTGCCAAGGCACGTCTGAGAACTGCCTCTGCCAGAAAATGAGATGAATAGAAATCTCTTCTCCTACCAGCTTTATTGCCTCTGTCTTTCCTCACCTTTTCTTGCATTTTGGAGAGTTACACATTTGGTAGAGCTACACACTGCACATCTGAAGGAGATTTTTGAGCACTAACACAAGGCAGGATCTGGCATTTATAACACACTACTAGCTCTTGATGCATTTCAACACTGTTTGAAAGTACTTGTGGATCTCAGACCTTAGTATCTCCTATATAATGAGCAAGGCAGCACAGACATCAACACCACACCTGAGGGGTGGTATCCTGAGGCATGGGCTTGGTTGTCTGCTCTTTCCTGTTCCTTCACCTTCTTCTGTAAAGCCCTTTTTTTTATTTAATAAGAAGTCTGCATGCAGCTTTCAAGCCTCTGTTCAAAGGAGTAATTTTAGAATATGAAAATAAAATAAAATAAACATGACTAAGAAACAACAGTATTTATTAGACATAAGTAAATACATATTAATGCAAACTTAGAGAGATATGAATGTTTGATGTTCAATGACATTCAGTAGTCCTCCCACATTTTTTTCAAGTTAGCTGAAAAATACTCCTTTTGCTAAAATACACACAAACACCTTCACTAAAGTAACTAAAAACACCTGCATATTAACAGAATCAATTTCCTCCACTCTGATTGAAAAGGCTGTGTTTGTAAGAGGGCATCAATTTTGACTAACCCAAAAATGCATATTCAGCAGTATGATGTTACTAAATAAATTAAAATTTACCTGGTTGTAGGTGCATCCTCCCAAGTACATAATATATGAAACAAAAAATATCATCTATGTCTCTCTATCAGAACTGAAGCAGCCCAGGTTTTTTTGATCAGCTACCATAATATCGGTGAGCCCTCTGTGAACAGTTATGTTAAACTGTTGTAAGAGTAAGATAAAATAGAAATTCTAACTGAAAAGTTAGTCTGCAATCATCAGGAAGGAAATGAAGAAAAACTAAGTATTTGGATATTTATGAAAATTTACTGATTTACCCAACTGGCAAGAATACGGGAAAGAACACAAACACAAGAAGCCATGCTTGATCACCCAGAAGCTTCTACAGAATAAACAGCAAAGTCCCTTGCCTCTGTCTAGATGAATGCCAGGAAATCCTGACTTCGATTGAATGAAGTAATAACGTAGACAGACATAATGTCAGCTCTGGCATTTTTCACTAGTTATAGCCAAAAATATGCTTTGCTCCTCTTGATGTTATGATAATTTGCTTATTGCATCCAAATCACTTTCCTTACCCCTTTATTGTAGACAGTGGGAAAGGTAGCTTTCTGGTAACTAGCACTGAATCTTGCAGGGTTACATACATTTATTTTCAAGTTTCACTGGAAAGGGAAGGAGAAGCCATGTCTTAGGACTTCGTACAGAAGATTGGGGTAATTAAATCACTCATACCATAATACCCTCTCAATGAAAAAGACTACACACAACATCAAGCAAATGAACTACAGTCCTGCAGCTGATTGGCATGGGCAAACTTACCCTTGCTGCAAGACACTATGCAAGAGAGTTACATTCCATTCACCACCAATTGCGCAGGATGCTGAATGTATAAACAGTCATTAGGTTATGAAATAGCCACCTCCTTAAAGCAGGCCAACCACTAACTACTCACATAGGTTCCTAAAGATTTTCTCAAAAATACTGGTATTATATTAGACTTAAAGGTTTATACAACCGAGTTTATACATAATTACAGTTGACCACACACAGTAACACACTAAGATTTGGCTGCCAAGAACCATCCTGTCAATCATTAAATAGTTGGACGAGAAATATAAAACTCAGAAAAAGAGCCAGTTGCAAGCTTGTCATGCAATAGGAAAACACTTCACACAAGGAAAATTCAGTGAGAGAAATAAACTAAAACTTCAGTCAACAAGCTTACATAGCAGCATCTATTTAGACAAATTAGAAACCTTTCTCCTCATGGGAAGGTAAGAATTGGTCAAGCTCCTTCAGTGTTCCCCAGTAAAACAATGTATATAAAAGTCTCCTGCAATGGACCTGACTTTCTCCCAAGATGAAGTCTACCAGAACAGACTCCCTAGGAACATTCTTAACAGCTACAGATTGAGGACAACTTAATTAAAAACACCCAAACAAAATGCTCACTTTCTTTTCTAGTTAAATCAGGGCCCAGCAGTCCAACATTAATGAAGTAAATACTCTAGCCAACTTTTAGTGCTTCAGTAATCCAAACTAAAAGCAACTGCTTCTGACAGATTTCTAGTTCACATGCCAATACCACATGTCAATACAAATAAATACACAATTGTTTCTTTAAGCAGTAAACAGTTTAATTCAGAGGTTCAAGTCATCTTTGACATTCTACACAGGTGGCTTTTGTTTGCAAATACCATAGATGTAAGTAGCATCAATGTGTATGTGGGTTCACTGACTTGATAGATTCTTCAAAAAACAAAAACAAAAACCCCACACATGTCCACTACAAAATACAATGTTCTGTTCTCATTTTTCTCTCCACTGGATACCTACCTCTGGAGCTATTATCCAGTCCAGCTATATATAGGTATTTTACAGTTACCAAGTGTCACCATACAGTGACAAATAGAAAATGCTAGTTGTCAAACGTGTATTATTTTCCTAATTCCATTCAAAAGCATTCCTGAACATATTCCTATCTGTCAGACTGCACACAGGAACTTCTG
This sequence comes from Todiramphus chloris collaris, assembly GCA_025345505.1. NCBI lineage: Eukaryota > Metazoa > Chordata > Aves > Coraciiformes > Alcedinidae > Todiramphus > Todiramphus chloris. The sequence continues at coordinate 14,221,295 of JANVCC010000076.1, read as the reverse complement.
AACACAAGAAGATGAGTACCTGAATTGTTTCTGAACTAAACTGCACTCTGATCTAGACCATAGTGGATGACTAACTTATACCCTCGAGTTTCTCAAATACTGAAGTCATCAGGTCTTAGTCATCCACTCTAGAACTTGGAATCATACGTGAAATTGTTTTAGCACTTAGTAAGCATGCTATATATCCACAGCCAGATGTCATAAATACCTTTATAATCAGACAGGGTTAATTTTTCCAACTCTTTAACTTGATGTGATTTAGAAACTCTTTTAACAGCTAGTAAGGCAAAGGTTGGCATTTCTGAAGCTGTTTCAACTTGCTACCACATGAGAGTAAACCAGGCCAGAAGCCAAGATTAAGTAAAAGCTCAGATACATGTCACTACAGCTATGAACTGCCAAGTAAACTGAAATGGTTTCCAATTCCCAGCTCTTTTTTTCAGCTTTCTCAACACAGATGAGGACTAGAATATATGAGCCCTCCATAACCTTCATGAAGCCTGACAGCTTAACACAAACTAATATGAGATGGTTATATCACTGACCTTAAACACAGACGTGACCATGGAAGGCTCCAATGCTCTCTATTCTATCAACACTAACGTGGAAGTGACAAATGTACAGCCAATAACCAATATCAGCACAGAACAGGAGAATACAATAGGATCTTGTACCACTGCAGCCATTTCAGCTGTTGGATAATATCCAGATTGAGAATTCAGTGTAAACACTCTGCACTGAAATCCAGAACACTGAGTTCGTTCAAGCCACTGTTTTCTCTCATAAAAGTCCATAAACTTAATGACAATAAAAGCTAAGAGTTATTATTGTAAGAAACCTCCTTGACTTCATTATAAAGTACTAAAGTGTTCAGATTTCTAATTTGAAAGTGCTAATACCAAATTCAGCTTGTTAGCACCTCTATTAGAAAGGTAAATAAATATTGTTAGATTATTTACTTACTACAGCTGGTGCATTAGCATGTGTGAAACTCCACTGAGCACCCTAGAGGAGAAAAGCTGAAGTGTATTGCATTGAGATGAGAACATGCTGCAGAGAAAGCTCCATACTGATTCAGTAATTACATCACATGCAGCTCAAGTTTCACTTCATCACAGTCTATGGAAGGAAAATCATGAGTCAGTCTTAGCAGCAAGTGTCATGTATAGCGCTCATGCCCGTTTATCAGCACAATTATAAGAATCTCACCAATATCCAGGAAGGTTGTTGACTGACAAAACAGGTATTTTGGCTGTTGGTCACGTAAAAGCACCCATGCTTGCCCTGATTGTACTGTTACTGAACTCCTAAAATAATCCTCCTGGTGGCTCAGAAGAATGCTTTGCCTTGCAGTCTATGCAGGAGCTTGGCTTACAAACTAAATCTTGCATATAAAAACATGACACTGCTACTGTATTCTAGCAACAAATGCAGACAAACAGGGCAAATGGAGCAAAGCAAGAAACATTCCAAGCTCTGTTAAGGTGAGGAGAAGGCAGAACAAAGAATCTGAGCCTGAAGATTAAGAAGTGGAGGCAGAGCACACACAGAGATGACTCACGACAAGCAAAACTGAACAGCCACATCCATGCCTATTAGTCAGATCAGTAGTAAACTTACATTAGCTCAGCAAGTGCATGCAAAGGTGCAGTCACACTTGCTGCCTTCATACAAAAAGTACTCAAAGTCCTCCTTTTCTTGCTAGCAAGCCTGTTAACCACCATCCTACAGAATTATATTCCTTATCTTTTTGCCTAACAAGTGTACCCATGGAAACCTTCACAGAGAAGATAACAATAATTAGGATAGCATAAGAACATTTTACTTACACCACTTTAAGTAGCATGCAAGGTGACAATGTGCTCTTAATCAAGAGGGTACACAGTAGAAACAACTGCTGACAAATAAAACCCACAACACATGGCTCTAAAACAGTCTTCAGAAGCCATCCCTGAACATCACTAAGGTGCGAAGTATATTACAGATGAAAGCACACAACTGTTAGTGTAAGAATGAATATCTAAAGGAACAGGTATGTCACTAAGGTTTATAGCACACATAGTCAAAATTAATCCAAAGAATTCTCTTTGCAAAAGAAGTCCTTCGTAACTTCAATATTAATGAAATGCCAGAACAAGAAATAAGTTGCATTTATGAAAACAATGAGCCCACTTTCCTCTTAAGTTTTAAAAAATCTATTCTGCTATTTCAACTAATATTACATAATACATCTTACAAAATTTACCTCAGTTTTAATGAAGCCAGCCTCTACCAGCAATAAAGCTCTGCATCAGCTTTTAAAAAGCTTCTCTACAAATTCAGCTTTTATGAATGAATATTCACATTTTTCAGGCCCAAGCAGCTCTTTTTTTTCACAACAATCCAGTTACATCAACAGACAAGTATTACCGTACAGCATTAGCATCACTGCTTTAGATTGCAGCATATTCTGCTTTAAGTTGTGCCACCAACAAGAGAAGGTAGCTCCAAGGTTTTCTGTTGCTACCTTCTACTGAGTACTGTATGTGTTAGAGTACTCACCAAACAGGAAAAGTACCCTAAGAAGAAGGAATCAAGTACCTACTGTCCTACTGTGGAGCAATTTAAAGAGTCAGGTGTGTAGGAAATTCACTACTAGCTAGTTACAACACATAGATAAGCTACTTGTAAATCAGAAGTAAGATAACCCACCAGCAAAATCAGTTTGATCAATCAGACAAGGATGTATCTTTCCACGGAATTAAATCAAATAGTAGTTGCTCTCTACAACGACCTGAAAGAAAGTCAAAGTGAGGTGGGTGTTGGTGTCTTCTCCCAAGTAACCAGTGATAGGATGAGAGGAAATGGGCTTAAGTTGCATCAGAGGAGGTTTAGATTGACTATTAGGAGAAAGTTCTATACTGAAAGAGCGGTGAGGCACTGGAACAGACTACCCAGGGAGGTGGTGGAGTCACCATCCCTGGAGGTGTTCAAAAGGTGTGTAGATGTGGCACTTCAGGACATGGTTTAGCAGTCACGATAATGTTGGATAAACGGTTGGACTTGATCTTAGGGGTCTTTTCCAACATGAATGATTCTATGAAACAACCAAGGTACATCCATCCCTCTCAGAATGTCATTAGCTTATGCATTTGCATAGTTTTTCAGCCACCTGTGGGGAGGGGGAAGGGTGTCTTCTTGCAACTTTAAGAAAAAAAATGAGGGAATAAGGGTATAGTAAAGCTAGAGGAAATCCAAAGGTTGTTCAGTGACAGAGTGATCTCAGTTCCTGCAAAAAGCTCAAAAGCCAGAGGACTTGGGTTTGTTTGTTTTCCTTCAAAGCAGCCCCAGGCTGAAAGTGTGGTTTCCATGTCAAAAGACCATATTTTCAATAACTTCCTCTCTGAGCTATTTTCTTCAGTGAGACTGTAATAAATCTCTGTCTGCAGAAGTTGCTCTTTAGCTGTCGTTACTGAGGAAAGGCTAATGCCAGAGCAGAGGTATAATACTGCACCTTAAGGCTCACCTTCAGCTGTCAGTGAAGAGGTATGTGACTTAGACTTGCTGTTTAACCTTCCCTGGCCCCATGCTCAGATCTGGCCCTGTGCTGCATTGCTGTATTTATACAGTATATAAAAGTGATTTTTTTTTTTTCCCAAAGGGTTTACAGACAGATGTTTAATATTTTCATGTATGAAGGTGCACATAGGTGCTCAGTAGAGTTATTTTTGGGGGGCCATTCACAAATCTGCAAAAAGCTCAAGAGAAATCCAATTAGACCACAATAATTTACTGAGGAGTATTTCATTTTAACAAAGATACATCTGACTTCAAAGCAGACTCAAAGCTCACTACTGCTTTCTTTCCTTTTTCAGAAGGTGGAACGTTGCCAGGGTGGTAATAAATGCTGTGAAATAATGCTTAGCAAGTAGGATCTCACCAAGCATTTCAGCATTATGACCAAAAGAATTACTAGAATCAGCTGCCAAACCGATGATCTCATATACCAAAGCTAACAAACTGTTACCAGATAGATATCCTGCAGTTACAACGTGATATCCACTCCATTATAGACACTAGAAGGAGCAGCTGATGCTTAAAGCTGAAGAAACAGTTCATTTGGAAGTTTCAGACACAGCTGAAGTAACACACCCTCCTGTCTTTTTTTGTTTTACAATGTTCCTTCACTAAACAATATTAAAGATATTTCATCAGAGGTTGCAGTCCAGAAATTACACATTCGGCAGTGAATGCAAAGTCTTACAAAAAATACAAGGCCTTTCTTTTTGTTTTTATATCCATGGATATCAGTATTTTGTTAAACAAATAAACAAAAAAACAACAAAACCCACAACCAAACCCAACAAAACAACAAACCTACCAAGGATTGAAATTAGTATGAAACCTTAGCCCTCAGTTTAAGGATAAAGTCAGTCTTTCACATTGAAAAATACAGAAAAGCATTGATGCGAAATCAAATTCTAGAATCAGGTAAATACAATCACAGAGGAACTGCTACAAAATTAAGTACAATCAAACTATCTGCAACCCATATCTATTTCCTTAAAGCCATTCCCCAGTACCTTACTCATATATGTGCTTAGCACTTGAGACATTCTAGTTTTGAGATACTATGTGCTTATAAAATACTCAATCCCAAAAATTCAAAATTCATGAGGAGCAGGATGCTTTGTTCTTGCAGTTCGGCTGCAATTCGGCTGAGCACGTGACCCAGTAGCACCCCAAAAACCTGTACAAGCTACTTCAAATCAGTCCTGTAAGGGAAGTAACATTTGATAAGGAAATAAGAAATATTAGGGGAATTTAGCCACATGAGCACACATTTCTTATACACAAAATAATTAGGATTTCCTCAGAGCATCAGAGGCTAAAAAGCATTAAACTACAGTCACTCAAATGTCTCTGTTGAAAGGTACATGTGTGTGCACACATACACATATATATTTTTATGTAGGCATTATACACAGAAACACATATACAGATGTTTTTAGTTAAGGGAAGAAAAAAGCAGTAGTAACACAAAACAGAAGCTGAAGATCTGTGTACAAAACTTCTCAGAACAAATACAATTTTATGTCACTAATATCCATCTGTTCTCCAGCTAATTTATAACTTCTCAACAAAAAAAAAAAAAAAGAATTAAGATACAATTCTAACTACTATATCACTTCATATTTCCATTACTTTGAAGGGAGACACAGGCCACTAGAAAGTCCTACTATCCTAATAGCTCTATATTAGCACCTACACCTCATGTTTACTTTCTCCTCACTCAGCAAGTAAGGGTTGTGTTTACATCAACATGTAGAGTGAAGCCCAATGGGACTAGATCCACAGAGTGAATTAACTGGTGCTAAGGACCCGACATCCACACTATACATGTTCTTAAGTTTTACTTTTGACCAGCTGTAGTCTGGTCCTAAGGACTGGATGCTCATTAGAAGCTGATGAACACTTTCTAATGTCATTCATTCCAATGGGAGTCTGGTTTATGCACCACAGCCCCTAGGCTATGGGAACCAAAGCGCAGTAAGTGGAAACAACTGAGAGGTCTTCTGTAAGAGTACTCCTGATCCAAATGAAAATATCAATGCTCACACACCCAAGAAGAAAATTTCTCTAGCTCCACATTCATCCAGAGGCACCACGTCTCTCTTTGAGGCTGTGCCAGCTCCTCCCTGCTAAGCAGCATGCACTTTGTAGCTTACTGTTTTCTTCAGAGCCAAAGAGAGGAAACAGCACTGACATTTGACTGAGATGCAGCTCCTATTAAAGGAGAGAGGGCAACAGAACAAGCACACGCAGTACTTGTTACAAGCAAACCTCAAGCCTGGTCAATGGCCCTCTGCAACAGAACATCTACTATTCCTGGGAAGACGGGAAAACATAAAGCTTCCTAACAATATACTTGAAATCAAGTGGTCGAATTAAGTTAACTGGAGGATGTGTTGTCTATTTTTTTGTGATTCTAATATTTTTCTGGGTAAGGTGGGTGCATCAATACACCTAGCCTTCAAAGGCTTGCTTCATACCAAGAATACCAAGGCTTGCTTCAAAATCCAAGAATACAGATTGTTACTGGTCTCACAGGGCTGCTTAAGAGAGCTATACACAGAAAGACATACCAAATGTGGAGGAACCTCACTAAAAAAACATGAAGAGGGAATAAAATTAACTAAAAAGCCTTAAAAATACATGCTTGCCATTAGAATGAAAAATGGTCCTGCCACCGTACCTCCAAGAATGACCAGTAGCATATGCTTAATACAGAAGCAACCAAAGGATTAAGTATCCCCTTTTACTTCGGTCCAGTCACATCTCTCCATTCAGAGAATACTGTTCAACAGAAAGTCTATTGAAAATATTGTAGTAGAGCTTCTAAGACCCAGTAAGTATGCTCCTACAGGTCCTCAATAGATCACTAGAAAGAATGAAAAAGCATTGCAGCACATGTAGAAGTCATAAGGAAGAAGTTTAATGCAATATTAATTGGTAAAATACCACCCCACATGCAAAATGATTCTAATACTTTATTAACTTTGTTTGCCAAAACCAAATCAGATACCAAGGGAATGGGAGAGAAAGGAAAAAAAAATAGAGAAAGAGAGGATAAAATAAAAAAAAATAGGGGATAGAGAGTGATGGGCACCTGCAATAGTATTTTAATAAGTTTTTGTCTCAAGTATCACATCATGTAAATGTTATTCAAACTGAAAAATGAGTGTGGAATATCCTAACAAAGTAATAGGAAGAAGAGGAAAACAACTGCAAGCTCTGATCTCACAAAATACTCCAGATGGAGCAATGTTACTGATTTTAATGTGGGGAGGGAACACTTGCAGGAAATCTGCCTTCATGGAGATCCTTGACAAATCAAATAAGCTTAAAACTAGAACTAACAGCATTGGTCTCTGATATAGAGTACTTAATAAGATTTTAAGTACCAGGGTAAATGATAGTTGGGAAGTATCACTCAGTTTAAGTGTGGAAAATGATTTTTTTTTTTCAAATTAAAGGAGATATTTAATTTATATGTACTACAAAAAGTAACTAGCAAGTGTAGCATATAGACTCTACAGCCTCCCAAAACTCACCAGCCCTGTTCTCCAATATGAACACAGCACCAGTACTATGCCATACCACCTTCAAAGGAATCCCCTTATAACCCAAATATCCTAATGCCATTTTGACATTACTCAATTTTTCACTATGATCTTGCAGCCGTGGCCACATAGATGGCCATGGCCCACACAGACTCCATGATTCTGATCTTTCATATATGGCACTATGGAACTTTGTGGATAAAGATATTTTTCCACTTTTATTCCTTATCATTCATAATAGTTTCAGCAGTGAAAGCCCAGATTCCAACTCAATCCTGTATACTATCTGATCACAAGATTAGTCAACTCATGTCAAACAGGAATTAAAAAAAAAAAAAAAGACACAGAGCTTATGTGACACGCATGTGATAGTCACTGTGCTCACCAGGGCTGATTTGGTCTGCAAAAAAGCTCCAAACCACCAGCCTGAGCAAACAGCCTGAGCAACAAAGCTCCAAACCAGCAGCTGTCAGAGGGTTTGGAAAACAGTATCGTATAAAGAATACATAGCCAAGCCCTGAAGCAGCAACAGCTACTAAACCTCACCTTTAAGGATTTACAGGATCACAGAGAAGTGAAAGGTATCTAATGCTCAAGAGGTCACCAGACTACGCACGTGTACTTAGGTCACAACAATCAAGGTATTTTTTGATGTTCCTGTGCCGATGAGACCCGAACACGGGTTCTCCCAGCACTCACGCACGCAAGGAGGGAGAACGTCCTGCGCCTCTCCCGCGGTGCTGCCCAAGGGCCGGGCGGTGCGCGCCCCGATGCACCCGAGCCTGCCCTTCCCAACTCGGATATAAAATGGCTGAGAGAGCCAACGCCAGGGAAAGGCGGGAGAGGAGCCCAAGCGCGGCGTGTCCCTCCGCCCCCGCCCACCCCCACCCCGCCGGAGGTGCCCCCTCCCCGCGCACAGCTCCTCCGGTCCCCTTGGAAACTTGGCGGAGGGGGATCCCCAAGGAGGAACACGGCGCACCTGCGCCACGGCCCCTCCTCAGGCGGCTGATGGCAGCGATATCCTCGCTCCCTGCCGGCCTCCCCACCGCCTTCCCCGCTGCCTGGCCGCCCCCCCCCCCCTAGCCGGGGTAGCTCCCGTGGCCCATGTGCAGCCGGCTCCGGCGAATCTATACCCGCCCTGCCCCCTGCCGCTCACCTGAAGGCGGGGCCCTGGCCCGGAGCCCGGCCGTGAGGGGCAGCCGCGCTGCCGCCCCTTTTGTTGAAGAGCTTCTGGAGCAGGGTGGGGGCCATGCCGCCGCCCCGCTCGGCGGCAGCCTCACCGCGCCTCTCTCAGCGGCTCAGCGGGCGGCGAGCCGTGGCGGCCGGGGAAGCATCCCGGCCGCCGCGGAGCCGCCCAGCACTGCGCGGAGGGAAGCAGCGGCCCGCTCAGTCGCGCCGCTCCCGGCGGCCGCCCGTCACCTGACCGAGGGGCCGAGCCCGCCCGCCCGGCGGCGCTGACAGCTGTGTCTGCGCGCCCCCGCAACGGACGGGGCTCGGCACGGCGCCAGCGGCCGCGCGACGGGGACAGGGACGCGAAAGCGCCGCGCCCCTCAAGCGCCCCCCATTGGCTGCTCGGCGCTCCGCCCCGGCACGTGACCAGGCGCCGGGGGCAGGCCCGAAAGGGAGGCAGCTCTGCCCGCGTGGGGCGGCGGCGGCTGCGGGGCTGGTGAGGAGGCGGGAAGGGGAGTGAGGGGAGCGTGTACGGCCGTGCTTCCCTGTGTGAAGAGGCAGCCCGCTGGGCCGTGCGGGCACCTTCGGGGACTGGTGCACGTGCATAGGTGATATCCGTATTTTACACACCCCTTGTAATGACCACGCGCATATACATGTATATATGTATAGCATATTTTACAATACATTTCTTTATATACAAACAGACGTGTGCATACATACACGTGTACATGTAGCTGTCTCCTCTGTACGCATACATGTAAATCACGTATTTGTGATTGACGGCAACGCTTTTGTGTGCAAGCAAAGCCACCGTCTGCGTCAGACGGGGCCGTCCCTTCCTTCGGGCTGCCAGCCAAGCGCCGGGGCCGCACCAGCGACTTCTTCTACCCTCGTGCCAGCCGAGCCCACAGGTGAACAAGAAGGCACCGGGTTTTTGTGAAGGTCCCGTTCCTCATTTTGCTCCATGAACAAATTCTTATCACCGGTCTGGGAAAGTTTACATCTGATGCTTTTTTTTCTAGTCCTTGTCTCTGTAACAGAGAGACCCCGAGCACAAAACTGTAGAAGTACTGAGATTCCTCTCAAGATTCTGAACGTCAACTTCAGTCTGGCCAGGCAAGCAAGAACATTGCTGCAGGAAGACAGCTCTGTCTGATGGTGCCTGTTTTCACTCATTTCTCTTTAATTGATCTATTTAATTCACAAAATATTTATATAATGCTATACTATTTGGGGGTCATTTAGGGCTTTCTATTTGTCTAGGGGAAAGGGTTGTTTGCATAGTTTTGCCCAGCAGCAGGATGACACCACCATACCATGCACCCATCAAGAGAAAACAACTCCAAATGCTCCTTTTTAACCAGCTAGGTAGCTGTGGAGCCTGGTGCAGACAAAAAAAGAAAAGATTTTTTAAAAAAGAGGAAAAAAAAAGCATCACAATAGCTTCCTGCTCTTTTCAGGAAACACGGAGACAACACATGGAGAATGGTGATCATTACAATAGTTGTAATGGATCGTTACAATAGCTGACTGCAAACTCAACATCCAATAGCAGCAGAAGAGGTGGAGGACATGCTGGTGCTTGAGAGACAGCCTTTCAGTGGCTAGAGAAGCTGATTTCTCTTTAAAATAAAAATCAAGAGATGACTGGCCTGATAATCTGATCTCTCTATAACACCAGACTGAATCTTGTAATGCTCGGCTGAACCTGTCTGGAAGCCTGTTCTCAGAAAGGATCACCATGTTGATGGCTCTCAACCACTTTGTCTGTGAGACTGATTACCCAGTGTAAATCTTTCAACCTGGATGTTCTTTACTTCCACCATCATCACAAAATACCCTCAGACATTAAGGTCAATCCACTCAGACAAAACTGAAGGACAGAAAAGCAAGGGTACAGTGATGACAGGACACTGAAAGGGGAGTAGCAGGGTGTAACTGGAAAAGATGAAAGACATCACAATTGACATAGTAATCAATACAAATGAGAATCGAGGCATCCAGCTCCAGAAATAAGCCTTGTTAAACAGTGCTTCAAAGAACAGTCTTGAGAAATTTCAAGTTGCAAACACCATGGCTGCCACTCTATGGTACATCTGCGTTAGTAGGGGAGGTGGAATAGTAGACTGTACAACAGTTGTCTTATAGATCCCTATGCCCACATCATGAACATTGTACAGAGTTTCATTTCAGACTAGTTGTAATCTGGTCTTGTCAGCAGAATGAGTGTCAGTGGTTGGAGCACACTGTGTTTCTGAAAAACATCTGGTTCAGTTTCATCAGAAAATGATCCACTTTGTATGCCCAGATGCCACTCCAAAATGTGAAGCAAGACAAAGTCAGCAAGAACAACTGGGATACAGACTTCAAAAATGCACTTCTGCTCTGAGAAAAAATGGCAGCATAAATGCTTATGCTTGGTGAAGGCTTGATTATCAGTATTTTCTGTTAAGGTGTGTGACAGTCACTATAAAATTGATAATAAAACATTAAGGCACTAGCGCTCAGGTTATTTCTGAAGAAAAGTAATGGGGAAAACACAGCAGAACCAGCAAAGGACTACAAAATAACTTTCACGTTCAGTATGCACTGTTCCACCCCAGAGTTTGCCAGAACACCTTGCAAAGCAAACATGGTGCTTTTCACTAATCCATGAGTGCAAAATATGAACAGATGTAAACAAAAAAGCCATACCATCTGTCAAGCAAACACCCTTTACATCAAGCTAATGTATCTACAGCCCTCACTCTTCTAAGAAATACAGGATATAAAAATGTGGATCAATACCTTATTAGCAATATTCTAAGGGTCAGACAATGTTATTGATTAGACTTTAGTCAGGAAAAGAGACAAAGAGACAGATTTTTACTGTAGAAATGGATGGGACTTTGTTAGAAAGTTGTCAATACATAAAAAGTATAACTCAAATCCCAGAATAGCTGAATGCTTTAGTAAGTATTTCTGTATTTCACAGAGCATAAACCTCTCTGAAGATTCTCTCCTGAGGATGTAGGAACTGTGTTTTATAGCAAGGACACGCTGGGTTAAAAGCCAAGTCTCCCAAGTCACACTTTGCCTCCCTGTTACTTAGACCTGGATGAAACTTTGAGCCCCATTATAGCTGCTTCTCTTGCACCCCACTCATTCCTAAATGCACAAGTCCAGAATGCTCCTAAACCTCTCTTGTCAGAACTAGGCTTTGGAGGAACCCAAAAAAAGAAGCCAGAACCCAGAACAGTTAAACACTGAAGATTTAACAAAAAGCTTGTTAATCCAGAATGCTTGGTAATGGCTTACTGCTCAGTGTGGTGATGCATCATGCCGTGTAAGTTCCTGAACACATGTAAGTTTTATGACACTTTGCAGTGCATCAGCAACATTTTTGATTCTGTAAAATAAATAAAATCTGATTTTCATTGCCACTTCAGACATGCCAAGTAAAATTTGGTATCAAGAAATTACTAGAATTATTCTCTCTCCATATTGTTATTATTACTATTTAGCACAATAAATTACTCCTCGACAGAGAATTTTAAAATCTATTATAAAACGGATTGCACTTTGCAAGCAGGGTCGGAAAACTTGGGATTGAAGACCCTGCCCAACAGGGCACTCATCCTTCACTGAACAGAGTGCTACGTAATTTGCGTGGTTGCCGTAGCAACTCTCCCCAGACCCGGAACTGTGCCACAAAGGTGCTGCCTTCATATAGACAAGCAGTTTCACTGTCTTCTTACACAGAAGATAACAGGCAATTGAAAACAAAAGGCAGTGTAAAGGGAAATACTAATTTTGAGAAAATTGTTTCACAATTACGGGGAAGTAATTATGTATGTGGTGAAACGGTTCATTTTCAAAACTCTTTGGTGTTAAAAATAGAGGGACAGGCCAAATACGGGATGGCTTCTTTTAATCACAATAAAAATATTGAGTAATATGGCGAGAATTGGATTGTGTGAAGGTAATAGGTATTTATAATCCTCTTAAATAGCTACTGTTACTTATGTATCTTGTAAAATGTCCTAAAACAAAGGTACACTACATTTCCCTCCACAAGAGCCTGAAGATGCACATACCTGTGAATGTTCAAACACTTAGAACCTGGTTTGGTTACTCTCTCTACAACAGAGTTGTTAGCATTGTTAGATTGCATTTCTAAGCCTCCTCCCCAGGACTGCATACAAAGTCTATCTGGAAATCTTCCTGTCCCAGATTTTCAAAGGCAGAATCTGTTGTGGGACTTAGTAATCGCTAGTAACACTCTTGTCTTTAAATCCACGCTGATGTAGTTCACCTTGGTCTCCATTCTACCCACATTAGATGCCCACCAAAAAAGCTTTCTACATAATAAAGAATACAGTCATCATAATTGATATTTTAATACCTTTCGGTGGTAACTATGATAAACAGCATTATACATTTATACCAAACCACATTAATCTACAAGGTGTACATTTGTATCAAAAGGGAGGGCAGGAATTTAGCATCACCACCGACATACCACATCAGCACTATGGCAACAGGGGCTAGCAGCTAGCTCATGCTTTGAGCCTATCCTTCTTGCAAGCCATGGCTTGTACTGTTATCAGAAGTCATAGGCACCCTCTACCATGCCTCCTGAAGTCCTGAGGTCCTAAATGCTACTCTGGTTATTTGCCTCTAAAATATGTTCTAAGCAGAGCTAAAACGTATAGCTAGAAAGTCTGCTTATTTTTGCTTATTTCTCAGCTAAACCATTTCTTTAGGGATCAGCATATCTGAAAGTTGGTGATGCATGTCTTTCCTTTCAATTTCTGTCATAGTGTGTCAGCTCAGTGCAGACAATTTTCTTTTAAAATATCCTGAGACAAAAACATACGGTTCTTTCATTGTTTAACATTGCATTTTAATTTAGCTTAGAGGAATCAGCTCAGGGTCCGTTAACTGCTCAGTACAGGTTTAATCTGGGACCTCTTTATTCAGCTTTATGCAGAAAAAGACTTGGTGCACATGGGGAACAATAAGCCTAATGATGAGAAAAGAGATTTATGTCTGTCTCTCTCTCCTGTCTCTTGTCTCTCCCATGAAAGTGACATGCTTGATGTGCCAGGTCACATGGGAATAGCACATGATGCACCCAACCTGTCACATGGCACAGGAAAAGCTGAGTGGCTGCTCTGTTTCACAGGAATCAGTGAAAACATCCTTACCAAAACTGTTACCAGAAAACTGCATAGTGGAAGCCTCTTGGGAGCTATTCTGAAAAGCTGGTGACATTATGTCTTTCAGTCACTTGTCAGGTGGATCCCATCAGGACTCCACTGGACCATATTCTGAATCTAATATTCAGTCCAGTGAAAACCCCACATACCATTACTCCTACACAAATCAAAATGGCTTTTAAAATCCTTAGACAAGGCATTTCTGCACTGAGCCAAGCACTCATCTTTTGCTGACCATGTTTAAGGTTCTGGTTTTTTCACAATGTCAAATACAGATTTAGAGGTGAAAAAAAGAGCAAGAAAATATAAAAAAGAGGAAAAAAATCCTAGTCTGAATATATACATATTTGCTCATATTACACAAACATCAACAATTAGAACTAATATTTCTTTTACAGGGTTTTGGGGGTTTTTTTGTGCATGCTATTTGACAGGCTAGAATATGAAATTTTGCTTTTTTGTGTCTTCCATCAGAACAGAAGTTTTAGAATGATATATGCATTTCTATGCATTTATCAGTGATAGTCAGGAAGGGAAGGAGAGGTGAAAATGAAAGTTTTAAGTGTCTGGACATAGAAGAACCACATCCCTTTCTCTGACTGATCTTGGAGTGTTGTACTCCAGCAAGTATGATGTACTTGGGGAAGGGGAGACCTGAACTTGAAGCCAACAGCACCCCCAATATGTTTTTATCTAGTGATAAGACTGATTTCAGTGGGTATCCAAAATTGTATGTGCAGAAAAATAAATATCTGAATTAAGATATTTAATGGACAATTCAGTTATAAGGCACTATAGTAGTACATTTTCAATGTACTGCTTTACAAGTATTTACTACATAAACTATTGGAAGTTTCTAAATATAAGAGATATTTTGGTGATAGGAAGTATTTTTAAACTGCAAGATCACAAGACATTGGAGGATCACAAAAGTGGTTTTGCTGCTTGAAAACAGAGGTTTTAGAGGACTTTATAAATAAAGTCTGATTTTGAAAAAGATTATCAATTTAGTGTATAACTTAATACATTAAATTGAACATAAAATCACTCAGTAACTTCTTGACAGAAGTCACACTGGTTTTTTATAATCTGTCAATGACTATAAATCAATAATGTATACTAAATCTGCTACTGCAGTGCTTGGGAAGTATTCATTCAGCTCACATATTTTCCAGAATCTCCTACCAAACTGAGAAAGTTGCTTAATTTCTCTCTTGTTCTGCTCACATCTCCAAATTAGCACTGGGATTGCCTCTTTTTCGTACTTCTAAAGTACCTTGCACATAGGGACTTCCAAGCAACTACTGTAATATGAAATACTAATCTAGAATATAGACTATTACATCTTGGCCAGGCAAAAAAACTGCATGGGCTTCATAAATCTGCTCCTGGAACAATGAATCTCTGCTGCTTCCTGAGAAGCAACTGCCAGCAGCTCTTGCAGGGGACACACACCAACAAAACATACTTTACTCTGATGTCTGCTAAAGAAATCTCTTCTAGACTGTACTTACTTGGCTAGCTACTGCCTCGCTGAGATCACTCCTCCTACAACACTGCACTGCGGAACGTCGAGGGAAGAGTGCAGGAAAATCAATATGATTGATAGGCAAACTTCGTTTATTGTCACACTTGCAGCTACTTATATACTATTATGTGATGTGCGGGAAACAAACTCTCCAGCCCGTGAAAGGTTCTAAAGCAGGGATGTTTATTACGGCGCCGGGTGCAAGGGGGATCGTTCCTCCTAACTTGCACACCCAAGTGTCCATCAAGCAGGTATTTATTACACCAAAGTATGCATATTTAACAGAGTTAGTTACATATTCATGATATGGGGTTGGATTATTATAATCAGTTCTGGGAACTCATTATCAGAGGCCTCCTCCCCTTGGCACTTGCGCAATGCTGTCTGGTGGTCATGGGCTGGGGTCTTCAGGAGGAAGGCTGCCAGTCTTCCTCGAGGTGTACTTTTCACCTTTTGTCTCAGGATGCAGAGTTGCGATGAGTCAGAAATCACAAGACTGGGGGGAGGCGAGTCAGAGATCACAAGACTGGGGGGGCTTTTCTTTATTCCTCCCTGTCTTGGAGTTAGCTTCCCTTATCTACAAGCCCTGCAAGATGAGCTAAGGCCCATCAAGCTTGTCTCAAGGCCTCAACATCCTGTCTCCTGTTTATCTCAGGATGCCCCAGGATAACAATGGCTGCTCAACTTGCTTTATTACCTTTCAAGCAGAATACTGTCCCCCTCACTTCAATTCCCCCCTTTTCTTCTAACTTAGTAAATTCTTTTACTAATAACTCCAGGTAAGGAGAGGTCCTTCTGAAAATATTTACCAGATTCTATTCTCTGTTTTAACTGGTGTTTCTTCCCACGACTATAATCGTCCAATAAATTTGAAGCCCAACACATAAAGCATCTAAAAGACACGTACATTAATATTCTCAACACTATCAACCCCACTATCATCATAAACAATTGTTTTTACCATGCCAAGTTCGGTAACCACAAAGTCAATTTTCCCCAACAACTCCTGAAATCCCCATGAGGTATCATTTTGTTACCATGTGCAAGATCTTTGTTTGATCCCAGATTTTATGCAGGTCCATCTCAATCCAACGTTCTTGATTCACATAGGAACAGTAGGACCTGTTAACAACTGCACAGACTCCTCATTCGTTGGCTAATATCAAATCCAGGGCCATACGGTTTAAACTACTAAATACCAGAACCCCCCTTTTCTTGTGAGTTCCTAAAAGTCAATTTACCATTATTGTCCTGGGTAATTTCCTTTCCCTATCTGTCCTGATGGAGCTTTTAAGCCTGTGTGAGGATTATTTTGTACTATATAAATTTCGAGCAACTATACGTGGGTTCAGATACTTATATAATGCCTCCGCCCCCCAGTGTGTTTTCCTATGCTCTGCCATCACAACAGCCCATAACAACGTCAACGGTACTATTATCTTACCTTGTGCAGTCTTTACCCATTTACCCTTTTCCATGTTCCCACCTAGATCCACAATTAACTTCTGATCTTCCTTTGAATACCTTGGCTCACCATTAATTTGTATTTTACCATCTGGGATCAAGGATTGCACCTCCACCTCACCAGCCCCGGCCACTCTTTTTGCCTCGCGGTCTGCCATCGAGTTGCCGAGATCTTGTGGAGTTGTTCCTTTCTGGTGAGCTTTACAGTGCATAATGGCCACCTTCTCTGGTAACCAAACTGCTTCCAGGAGTTTAAGAATTTCTTTAGCATGCTTTATATGCTTTCCCTGGGTAGACAAAAGTCCCCTTTCCTTCCAGATCGCTCCATGGGCACATACTACCCCAAATGCGTATTTAGAGTCCGTCCAAATATTAATCCTTTTTCCTCTTGCCAATTCCAGCACTCGAGTCAAGGCTATTATTTCTGCTTTTTGTGCTGAGGTGTCTGGAGTGAGAGCTCTGGACTCTATTACCTGTTCTGTAGTGGTTCCGGCATATCCTGCTTTGCGGGTGCCTTGTCGAACAAAGCTGGTTCTGTTGGTGTACCAGGAGTCTTCAGCATCTTCCAGTGGCTCCTCTTTCAAGGCCGGTCGGCTGGAATATCCCGCCTCAATGGTCTCCAGGCAATCCTGTATCACTGGACCCCCGGGGGTCCCGCTGAGAAAAGATGCTGGATTGACAATGTTAGTAACCAGGATCTCCACATCATCCTGCTCCACCAGAATGGCCTGGTACCTAAGGAACCTCTGTGGTGATAACCAGTGTCCCCCCTTCGTCTCCAATACCGCAGATACAGTGTGGGAGACCAATACTGGAATCCTCTGGCCCAGTGTGAACTTTCGTGCTTCTTGGCTGTTAAGCACTACTGCAGCTACCACTCTTAAACAACTGGGCCATCCTTTGCTAACGTCATCAAGTTCTTTAGAGAAATATGCCACTGCCCTTCGGTATGGTCCCAGATTTTGGGCCAGAATTCCCAAGGCTATTCCCTGTTTTTCATAAGAGAATAACCAGAAGGGTTTGGTGGTGTCTGGTAACCCTAAAGCAGGAGCTCTCATCAGTTCCTTTTTCAACTGATTAAATGCTTGCTCAGCCTCCTCATCCCAAGTGAGGCTTTTTGAATTTGTTTTTAAAAGTTCATAAAGTGGTTTTACCAAAAGTCCATAGCTGTATATCCACAAACGGCACCACCCTGTCATGCCTAAAAACGTACGGAGTTCTTTAGCAGTTGTGGTCTGGGGGTCTGGCAAACGGCTTCCTTCCTTGCAGTCCCTAAGGTTCGTTGTCCAGCGGTGATCTCAAATCCAGGGTAGGTTACTTGCTGCTGAGCCACCTGGGCTTTCTGGGGAGAGACTCGATAACCATTCAGTCCAAGGAAATTCAGCAAACCGACTGTCCATCCCATACACATGTCCCTTGTCTCAGTGGCCACTAATAAGTCATCCACATATTGCAATACCACCCCTATTCCAGGAGGATGTTCCCATCGTTCCAGGTCTTTGGCTAGTTGGTTCCCAAAAAGAGTGGGGCTGTTCCTAAACCCCTGTGGCAATACTGTCCATGTGAGTTGTGTTCTTCTCCCAGAATCTGGGTTTTCCCACTCAAAGGCAAACAAGGGCTGGCTCTCCAAACTCAGGGGCAAGCAAAAGAAGGCATCCTTCAGATCCAATACGGTAAACCAAGCCAATTCAGATATTAATTTAGTTAATAATGCATATGGATTTGCCACTACTGGATATAAATCCTCTGTTACCCTGTTAATGGCCCTCAGATCCTGCACTATCCTGTAACTCCCATTTGGTTCCTTAACTGGCAGGACAGGTGTATTATATTCCGATTCACACTCTGTTACCAATCCATATTTATAAACTGTTCAATTATTGGTTGAATTCCTTTTTTGTCTTCTAATTTTAGAGGGTATTGTTTAATTTTTACTGGCTGGGTCCTTGATTTGAGTTTCACCACTACTGGGGAGGCAGTCTTTGCCCTCCCGGGTATTTCTGATGCCCATACTCCTGGAAATACTTAGTCTTTTATTTCCTCAGGTATCCCAGCTTTGATGGGGGTGCTAATGAGAGCCAAGCTTAGGATTTCAATTAATTGTTCATTCCCTATTTTAAATTCTAGTTTTCCTTTTTCAAATTTTATTTCTGCTCCCAAATGGTCCAGTAAATCTCGCCCTAATAATGGCTTGGGCAAGTTTGGCATATACAAAAATTTATGTATCCCAAACTGCTTGCCTGATTTGAATTTGAGAGGTTTTAAGAAATATGCTTTTTCACTTTGGCCAGTGGCTCCCTTTACCGTTACAAAGTCATCATCTATCGGTGTCAAGGCTTGATTTAAAACTGAATATGTTGCTCCTGTGTCAATTAAAAATTCCATGTCTCTTTGTTGTTCCCCTAGCCTTATTTTAACCAGTGGATTCCCCAGGTCCCCGTCAATCTTCAAAATGAGCCTGCATTGCTTCTCTTGGGACATTCATTTCTCCAATGCCCTTTTCCCTTACAGTGTGCACATTGATCCCTCTGTAATCTGGGGGCAAAATTTCTTCCTTTACGCCGTTCTTTACCTCCACCCTCCATTCCATTCCTTCCCTGCCCTGTCTGCATTTGTAATGCTGCTACTGTTGTTGCAATAGCTCTTCCCAGGCTTCTCCTGTTATTGGAGTCTTGATTTTGAAACACCCTCCATGCTTCATCTAAGAGATTTTCTAAATCCCTTGCCTCGGGCCCTTGGACTTTTTGAAGTTGTTTTTTTTTTTTTTTTTTTTCTCTAATGTCTTCCATTGCCTGGCCAATAAATAAAAACCCCAGCTGCTGTGTCCCCTCCGCAGAAGCCGGATCAAGGGGCGTGTGTTTCCTCATGGCCAATCGTTATTTTTTCCAGAAATTGGTTAGGGGTTTCATGAGGCCCCTGTCTCAACGAGTATATATATGCCCAATTTAGTGGTTTGGGTATCGCAGTCTCCAATCCGAATTTAATCAAATTCTGATATCTTTGTAGTCCTTCATACTCAGCAGGAGTATTTGGGTCCCAATTAGGATCAGCCAGGGGTCCGTGCTGATCCCCTGTTCCTTGCAAAGTACCCGAGGCAATTTGTCCCTGCACATGAGTCCGGGCAGTTCTAATTATTAACTGTTTTTCAGTGTCTGTTATTTCTCCCCATAAAGCATCTATAATCCTCCTGTCCAGTTGAATCTGGCTCCACTATTTGCTCTGCTCTCTGGTCGATCGGGGGTGCATAGTCTTCCATTCTTTCCTCCTCCTTTCCCTTTCCTTTCAAACATTTCAACACTTCCCTATCCTTCTTATGATCTTTTTCCAAAGCCAAAAGTAAAGGGGTCTTATCGAGACACATTTAATCCACATTTCCTCTGCCACTCGGGATGATTTCTAACTCAGAAAAACATATCTGAATATATTACTTCATCTCATTTCTCATTTTCCTCCAAAATCACCATCAGCTCCACCAAGGCATCACATTCCAAGGCATCACATTCCAAGGCATCACATTCCAAGGCACCTCCTGCCAGCCACCCCAGCTGCCTCCAGTGTGTGAAAATGCACCCCAAGGGGTTTTACGGTCGATCTCCTGACTCTGTCTCCCACCCACTGCAGTGTTTATGAAATCCCACACCTCTTACAATAACAATAGGTAACAGACACAACCAAATTATCCAAACCACCACATACAACAAAAAGTCCTTACACCAAATCACCCGAAACTAGCCCTGAATTTGCATCTGTCAGTCAGGGTCAGTCTTAAAAGTTCTCAGTTCTCTGCTAATTCAGAACTTCGTCAAAAATACCACAAACAAAACACACTGAAAACAATAATACACAAAACAATAACCAGACACTAAATTAATTCAACGGGCTCTTGTATCCCTATTTTACTTTTCTTTTATCCAATTTATAACTCCAAATTTAGCAGAAATCAAACCCCCTTGTGTTCCAGCTGATCCTCAGATAGCAGAGGGGCTGGGGGCGACTGGGCTTGATTCCTGATGTACAGCCAATAACAAGACACAATTCACTCAACCGGTTAGCGGTGTTTGTGTTGTTGTTTTTCTTCCCGGGAATCACTAACACATTACAATCACTTCATTCGTGGACCGGAGCTCCGCACTCGCTTCGCAGCTGCGCTGCGTCTCACACACACAGACCACTGACTTCAGAGCTAGCTCTACACACTCATACTGTTTATAACTGAGAATAGGTGTCAATATCTCACATAGGTCGACCACTACTCCTCACAGAACCGGTAATTGCTTCGTTCGTCTCTGGCTGTGCTCCCCCACGGAACAACGGAACCACGGATCGGAACTCCGCACTTGACTTTTATTGAGCTCAAAGCACACACGGTACCATCACCAAAGCACTCCGGCCAGCCCGGCCAGGAGAACCCAAGTCACCATTGCCTTCCCGATAGTGCACTGTTACCAACCCCCCAGGGGCGAGCTGCAATGCTCTTTACCTCGTGTAGGACGTCTCTCTCTCTACGACTTACAGGTATCCCCTCCTACCCAAACATACCTGGTCCGCTGATGGTCCTTGTCTGCTCCTGCGGTGATCGGGTGAGAGAGGGAGTTCTTCCGAGAATTCTCGGGGCGCGCCAAAGACGTCCCAGCCCTCAGCCAGTCCCGCAGCCGAGCAGAGAGGGTCCCACCTAGGGTGCCAAATTGATGTGCGGAAAACAAACTCCCCAACCCATAAAAGGTTCTAAAGCAGGGATGTTTATTACGGCGCCAGGTGCAAGGGGGATCATTCCTCCTAACTTGCACACCCAAGTGTCCATCAAGCAGCTATTTATTACATGAAAGTATGCATATTTAGCAGAGTTAGATACATATTCATTATACAGGGTGGGATTATTATAATCAGTTCCGGGGACTCATTATCAGAGGCCTCCTCCCCTTGGCGCTTGCGCAATGCCGTCTGGTGGTTGTGGTCCGGGGTCTTCGGGGGTCTTTGGGAGGAAGGCCCCCGGTCTTCCTCGCAGTGTACTCTTCACCTTTTGTCTCAAAATGCAGAGTTGTGATGAATCGCAAATCACAGGACTGGTGGGAGGCTTTTCTTTATTCCTCCCTGTCTTGAGTTAGCTTCCCTTATCTCCAAGCCATGCAAGATGAGCTAAGGGCCGTAAAGCTGTCAAGTCTCAAGGCCTCAGCATCCTGTCTCCTGTTTATCTCAGGAGGCCCCAGGATAACAAGGGCTGCCCAACTTGCTTCATTATCTTTTAAGCAGAATACTGTCCCCCCCTCACTTCATATGCTAATCACTAATACATGCTGATTGGAGTACACACAAGTTATACATATTCATGATAGTTCCCACAGGTCCATTCAAGAAGTCACACTCTCCCTAGACCACCCCTTGATGGTCCCAGCTGCTACATAGCTCCTCTTTCCATTGACCAAAACATCCTGATATCGTCTTATGCTGATATAACGTCCCTCTTTCTGTTGACCAAAACATCCTATTATTATCCTAACGTTCCTCCTCAAGGACATCCTGTCCCTGCAGCTGGGCTAGGCCTCATGCCCAGCTTCTGCTAATATATCTTGCAGTGAGCCGTGGCCCTTGTTCTCAAGCCATTCCCCAACACTGCACCTCACCTATGCTATGCATAATGATAAAAATATCTCAGCCAGTCACCATGGCCAGGTGCCCTGTGACTTTCAAATGACTCAAACCTTTGGTGGCCTTTGACACTGTGGAGCATTGAAAATCTTAGACACAGCTGCATGACATGGCTCAGAGAGAAATACTTTTACATAGTTCCACTGATTCCTCACTAAGCGTTCCCAGATGGTAGCAGATGGCTTTTCTTTCTGTTAAGGTTTCCCAGATGCAATATGCAACAGCACTTGGTGCTGATCACCCCTTTTGTCCAACGTCTGTACAGAGGCTGTGGGAATGATCACCATACAGTATATGGAATGCAGTATTACTAATATCAATGCTACTTTATATTTTCTTTCAATCTGGGAATTACAACTGCCCTCTGACATGTTTAATATTGAGAACATACTGAGAGGTGAAATCCAGCTTGATGAAGCTCAAGTCCAAACATACAAAGATGACATGAATTAGAATAGAAAGCCTTTGGAGGATACAATGAATCAAAGAATGAATGCAGAGGTTTCTGGAATGGATTACAGAAGTCCAAGGAACAGAGAGGCTCATTTATCATCATCAGCATTCTCAGAAGGATTGTAAGTTTACAAGTCAGAGCGCAGCATGGTTCTGGCTCTTCTGCTTTTGTCTCAACACACACCTTACCTTCATGATGCCAGAGCACAAAATGTGGCTAAGTTGACCATTACAGAATCAGAGAATCACTATGTCTAGAGAAGGCCTTTAAGATCATCAAGTCCAAATTAATTCATCTGCTTGGGAATTCTGCATCTTGAGGGGCCTCAACAAAGCCTATTGATGGTATTCATATCCTTTGGTGAACACAAGTGGCTGAAAGAGATTGTATGCCTTGGAGCAATTCTGTTGATATTTGTACTTTGGGAAGAAACACATTTTGTTTTCAGACTTTAAAAAGACTGGAGTTATTCACTGTTTCTAAACAATAGTCACTTTTGACCATTTGTCCATTTTTCCATGGGTCAGATTTTCACAAAGCCCGCATTTCTCTCATAGAACATAAACCCAGGCCAAACTAAAACTCCCTCCCGTTACCCACCTTTTCAGACCTTCTGCGTGTACATCTATCGTCAAGAAAGAAACGCTTTTCTTTGCAGATTACCTCCAAGTCATTTAAGGCTACTGAGGGGCAGGACGCAGAGGCAGGCCTCTCTGCAGCTATTGCGGGACCCTGGCTCCGCCGCGTGGCTCCCGCCGCTCCGCCCCCACGGGTGGCCTTTCCGCCCGGCGACCTGCGGCCTCGGAAAGCGCTGCTGGATAAACCGGGGGCGCCCGCCACACGCCGCCTGACCCCTCAGCCTCTCTCACCGCAGCCAGCGCTGCCGACCGAGGCGCCCAGCCCGGCCGCGCTCCCTCGGCCTCGCCTGTCAGTGACGGCCGCGCCGCCATTAACTTAGTGATCACGTTTCTTTCCTTCCCCGAGGCTGCCTCCTCCCGCTCCACCGCCCTCCCGCTGCCGTCAGTGGGAGGAGCACGGGGCGGCCCCGACCCCCGCGGCGGCGGAGCAGGCGGAGCCATTGCGGCAGTGCTCAGCTGCGATATGTCGCACCCGTCCCCTCTCGCCCGGCCCAGCAAGCCCTGCAACCCCCGCGCCTTCTTCGATGTGGACATCGGGGGCGAGCGAGGTGGGGAGGGGGCGGGAGGAAGCCCTCATGGGAGGGGCACCGACGTGGTCCGCGGGGTGCGGCGGAGGTCGGGCCGGGGGGACGGGGAACGCGCGGGGTCCGGGCCTGGCGACGGGAAGCGGGCGGGAGCGGCGGGGCTCCTGAGGCGGCCAGGCCGCGGGGCGGAACGTTCTGGACAGGGAAGGACAGTGGCGCTCCGGTGGCGTAGCGCCGGGCCGGGCGCTGCCCCTGCGGGCTGCGGGCACACACGCGGCGCCGGGGAAGAGGAGAAGCAGACCCGCCGCGAGCGGGCCTCCTGTGGGGCGGGGTGGGGGAGGGCTCTCCACGGGGCCCTGCGGGCTCCCTCTGAGGCTTCCCTGACGGAACGAACAGGCCCGAGGTGAGAGCAAGGCGGCATGGCTGCAGCGGCACCCCGTTCCTCGGGGCTGCCCAGCTGAGGGGAATAACCGCGGGTGCTACAGGGGAGCGGGTGCATCTGCCGCCCTGTGCCTTCACAGCCGTGCCCTAGCGGGGCAGGCTGGCACCGAACCCTGTGCCACACGTCTCCCCGCCTGCCTATGGCGGCAGCCTATGCCTAGAGGCGTACTTCGTGTGCGGTCGGTAGTCCGAGCTCGACCTCACCCGCAGCGACCCGCTTGTCAGGCTGCAGTCCCGAGCTTCGAGCCGTGTCCCCCTCCCCCGCCACGTCTCGGGGCCGTGGTACAGCCTGACAGCCTCTCCTGGCCGCCGGTGGCCTGTGGAGGTTCAGGCAAACCCATGGGCCTGGTTGTTCTCTTGGCATCACCAGTGTTGCCAGAGGTCATCTGAAAATCGGGCAAACGGTCAAAATGGAAATAAGAAAAAAACACGGAAGCTGGAGTAACATCTGAGAGCATAGGTTTTCAAAATGTGCATGAGTGAACATAGCTGCTGCCTTTTTACGAAGATATTGCCTCTCATTTATTCCTTCTTCTACTCAAAAGAATGAAAGAAGAAACTCTGTAAGATGTTTTGCCTTTTATTCACTTTAAGTTCTCTAACTTGTTTTCATTCTTGTATTAATTAGAATGAATACATTTACATTTAGCTTCCAGTAGAGTGAAGTTATGTTATTGACTGTGAGGCTGGCGAGAATACAGGAGTATCAACTGATGGCAGCTGCTAAGAGGAGTGAGAAATAGCTCTCCGAGAAGCCAGTTTGTGAAAAGATGAGAATTTGACACAGAATCCATTTATTGACTATTATGGGATCTGTTAGCTACTCCAGGTTTCTCTTCCTTTAGTTAAAACATGCACATTTTTTGAGTTAATGATTGCTTGTAGCATTTTTAACTGTAACTAGTCATTCATATGCATGGTAAGTATTACTGTGTCTTAGTAAAATTGGGGTTTAAGAGAATGAGGAGTAAGGTTGGTGTTCAAGCTTGGCATAAGCATTTTGATAAAATAAAAGCCTGCACAAATCAGTGGGTTTTTGTTGTATCTATTTTTGATTGAACAAGCTACATATGTATGTTTAAATGGACATAGAATAAGTATGCATGTTAAAATACATAATTTGGCTTTAATATTTTTTTAGCAGAAAATACGTTTGGCGTTTTGGGTACATTTTGGCAGAATCTGTCTTTATTCACCCTAAGTTATTTTTGATAGTGGGATTCATTGTTTGGAATAACCTTGCTGAAAAACTAATGTAACTCTGCCATCGATTGCCATGGAACAAGCCAAAAATGTAATTTTAATAGTAATATAAATAAAAATAATAAAGTCTGAAACATCAATTTACTTTGACCTGTAATTCTTGACACATCACCCTGCCAAGGATGGCCCTTAAAAACATGTCTCATCTCTCTTTGTCATTTTAGCTGGACGCATTGTCTTTGAATTATTTGCTGATGTTGTACCTAAAACTGCTGAAAATTTCCGTGCATTATGCACAGGAGAGAAAGGAATGGGGCCTACTACTGGAAAACCTCTCCATTATAAAGGATGTCCTTTTCACAGAAGTAAGTTCTATGAAATCCTCTGTTTTCCTCTTGATAACAGAAGTTCTCCATGATCAGTATTTAAAATAATTTTAAATAATATTTCAAGCACTTAAGAAATAACTTGTCTGAAAATAGTTTTTAACTTTTTGATCCTCCTAATGACTGCATGTTCTTACCATGCATTGACAATAGTAAATTTTAAATTTACTAGTAAGTTAGTAAAGCTAGTTTACTCTGAGTTGTGAATAGGTTGAAGCAGATTTCACATAAAGGATTAATATCAAGTGATATCCACTTAACTGAAAAGGAGTACTTAGGGGACACTTGATTAAAAAAAAGGTGAGGCTTTCTTTTATTTAGACACAGGTTCTGGTGACAAGGATTGCTCTTCAGTTGTTTGTGCCTTTCCTGCCTTGCTGCTGTATTTTATAATTATTTTCTTTTACAGTTATTAAGCAATTTATGGTCCAGGGTGGAGATTTCTCAAACCAAAATGGCACAGGTGGAGAAAGTATATATGGTGAAAAATTTGAAGATGAAAACTTTCATTATAAGGTACTATGTTGATAATGCTAATTCTATTCAGTTTTTGAAGTTTCAGTGATTTTTTGTTTTCTTCAAGTTCAGAATTAGCACTCTTTAGTCCAAGGTTAATGTTATTTTTAAGCAGTGGAAAGAATGCAGCAAAAAAGCCCCAGACTAGTTTGTCCTTAAAGTCTCTGTGGAATACAGAACACATGCATGTATACATGATGTCAACCACATTAAGATAAAGACAACTATAGTTTAAATTTTGTTTTTAATTGCACCATTATAAATTTGGAATGACAATTTAGGTCTCATTATTTAGGTCTCATTATTTTAAAAGACTGGCAAATTTTGTCACTCTGAAGCATATGCAGTATGTTAGTATTACATAGAATTTGTGCATGTATTTTTTTCCATATACTAGTAAGACTCATAAAGATTAGGTGTGAGAAATACCTTTCTTAAGAAGGGAAGAATCCATGGTAGATAGGAATATTAATCCAAAGGAAAACTTAAAAGAAAGCATTTTTCCCACTAGTTATTTTCAATGTTACAAGAAGTAAAAGGCTGTTTGCAAATGGCTTTTGTTTCACCACAAATGTTGGAAGAATGTATTGTGAACAATGCAAGTTTTTTGAATACGCAAAGGTCTTTATTTGAGGATGTCATTTTAAGAGGTGCTGGCTTTGATGGCAGAAATTCCTACCTCTCCTATTACCTATTCCCTCTCCCTATCAGAGCTCACTGTTTCATTACTAGCAACCATTAGTGCAGCCTCACAAACAGTTTTGTCAGGCCAGCTGCAGGAAGAGAGGAGGGAGCTGTGCTGCAAGAGTAGGAAGTTCTAAAGGTGTCTTTGTCCTAGAAAACAACAAGTGACACCAGGAAGAGTGCAGGTGCTTTACACAACTAATAAAGGTTTTGAACAAAGTTTTCGCAGGATGCGTGTCCTGTGTCTTTTTTTGTTTCTTTTGCAAAGGCATTACCTTTAAAATGTACATTATCATTTTTCAGGCTTCCCTTTGTTATCAAAAGCAAATGCAATTGATGCCTCCAGGGTCTGTTTTTTGCACGATATTGACTTTGTTTTTATGCTTTTGAAGAAGAAATGTTTGCCTTCTGCATTTAATTTTTTTTAAGCATTTTAGTTATACCTTTCTTTAAAAAATTATAGTCCAGAAAGGGAAGAAGACTGCTTTTCACCATACTGTACAGCAGGTCTGTGTACCTTAAACCAACAGATTATGCAGTATTGGAAGATGTTCAAATTTAAGCATTACCTGTACACTGTGACTTACATTTTTTGGCTAGCTAATTGTTCTGAGTGTTCACCTGTGTTCTCAACTGCACATAAAGGGCTATGTGGCTGGAAAAAATGTGTGTAAGCACATATTGAACCTGGGGGGGCATACTACTTGGAAACAACAAAAAATAACATGTTGTGCATGTACCTCTTATAACAGCCAAGACACCTGCTGTTTGGGTAACAATTCTCAGCATTGGAATTAATTGTTTTCATATCGTGGATTTATGTGATTGCGTATGAATGACTCCTCAACAACACCTACTAGAATACTTGCAAAGATCATTTTCCCTGGTTAAAACAAAGCCCTGACTGCAGTTGTGTTTCCCTTCAAACAGTGTTTTAGGAAAACAGGACAATCTTCCACTAATTGGGCATCAAAGCCCTTTGCCAAGTTGGGAGCAATAGCTGTAAATCTAGCTCCAGCATTCATTATACAAGTTAATTGCAGTTGTGAGAGATGTTTTCTGAGGTCTGACATTTGCTATGGTGGTACCCATAGCACTGCTGCTTGAAGTTACTCTCCTGCATTGGTCCTTGTTACAGGATCTCTAGCTCCCTGAAGAAGGAGGCTTAGTACCATCGTTATGTTTTTTGGTTGTACTGTCAAGTGAGATCTGGAGATAATTATGAATTAAATCAGATTTCTTCGGAAGCTTGCGTTGCTTCAGACATGTACAAGTGTCTTGATATAACATACTGACTTACGTGAAACAGAGTTCCTTGCACTTAATAACCAGATCCACTTGGGGAGAACATTATTTTAATGACTGTCATGCCAGTTTAACAACAAGAGATTCACAATATGTATGAAAAGTACACTTTTGAAGTTCAAGTGAAAATGAAATAATCTTTGTGGTGGAGCAAGATAATTCTCGTTTCAAAGAAAGAAAAAGTACTTACAGGAAACAAAGAGTATCTTCTCATGTTAAGCTGTTGAATAAATTTTTGTTAGTTTGTGGCTTGGTAACATAAGCTGAAATAATTAGATGGTTAAAAATCCCAACAGAGTAAAAACTCTCTAGGAAAGTGAGGGAGTTTTTGAAGGAGACCTTTGTTTCTTGAGGTCAGTAGTCTTAAATAATCTAGTGAGGAACTTCACATGTCTCAGGTGATCTGTCTAAACTCAGCAGCAGTGCAGGGGATTGAGTGTACAAGAAGCAGGCAGATGCTACAGCATGAAGTCACACATGTGGCTCTTGCTCTAGGGGGCAAGTAAAGATACAGAGCTGTACTTGTACAGGGCATTTGCCCTTTTCGGCCATGACAGGTAAAATTAGTTGCCAGCTATATGTAGAAATATAGAATGGTAGGAGTTGGAAGGGACCTCTGGAGATCATCGAGTCCCCCCTGTCAGTGCAGGAACACCTAGGGCAGGACACACAGAACAGATCCAGGTGGGTCTTGAAAGTCTCTAGAGAAGGAGACTCCACAGCCTCTCTGGGCAGCCAGTTCAGTGCTCTGTCACTCTCACGGTGAAGAAGTTTTTCCTCATGTTGAAGTGGAACTTCCTGTGTTTCACCTTGCTACCATTACCTCTTGTCCTATCACAGGGCACAACTGAAAAGAGACTGGCCCCTTCTATTTGACCCCCACCTTCAGGTGTTTGTAAACATTAATAAGATCCCCTCTCAGTCTTTTCCAGGTTAAACAGCCCCAGGGCTCTCAGCCTTTCCTCATAAGAGAGTTGTTCCAGTCCCTTCATCACCTTTGTAGCTCTCTGTTGGCCTCTCTAGTATTTCCCTGTCCCTTTTGAACTGTGGAGACCAGAACTGAACACAATACTCCAGATGTGTTCTCACTAGTGCAGAATAGAGGGGAAGGAGAACCTCCCTTGACCTGCTGGTCACCGTGTAATTAACTGTGTGATTCATCAAGTTGTCATTAGAGCTGTGCTTGCTATATATAATAATAGCCTCAGAGAATCTTACGTATTTTGTAACAGATCTTTTTATATGTTGATTGTGATTTTTTTAATTTTTTTTCCCTCCAATGCAGCATGATAAACCAGGACTGCTGAGTATGGCAAATGCAGGACCTGGAACTAATGGCTCTCAGTTCTTTATTACAACGGTGCCTACTCCTCACCTGGATGGGAAACATGTGGTGTTTGGCCAAGTGATCAAAGGAATGGGTGTAGTTAAAATGTTAGAAAATGTTGAAGTAAAAGGAGAAAATCCAGCTAAGGTAAACAAAATCCAAAGCACTTAGGAATGATGTTTATTTTTCTGTTACATTGTATATATTTATTTCTTCTAAATGCTTCCAGTAATGTTCAGAACTATTAAAAAGTAGCCAATTATTTTTACTAACAGTGTTAATTTCCATTTTACTCTTTTTGTTAAGAGGCTTTTGTTTTGCTGTAAACTTCCTCTGCACAGTTGATTTATTGTTCAACATAGCTGAGAAGGTGGAAGTCTTTATCAGGGTGAAGGTTGAAATGCATGGAAGTGCATAGAAGTCCACAGAAGTGTAGAAAGTATGACAAAATTAAAAGGTGACATCCACAACCCTACCTACTTACAAATTTTATGCCAGAAGTTGTATTTCTAGAAGAGCAATCAGTGTGTAGGTTATGTCAGTTTGTGGTTGTTTGAAAAATTAATACCTCTGCAACGTTAGAGGACTTAGCAGGTTTAGAAAGAAACATCTTCTCTAATATAGTTGAACTGCCCTGCCTTGTGCTTGCTGCAGGTCAGCTTGCTGCCTCTCTTCCAGCCTGTCTGGGGAGCATGGGTATAATGTTTTGGAGTACGGCTCTTCTGAAGGCAGCATTTTCTGTGATAAAAGCCTTTTGTTGAGGATAGGCTAATGATGTACTGGGTTACTGAAATCAGTGCACCCAAACAACTAATGAAATAGCATTGTTTCTGAATTTCAAAGAGCACTCAGAAGTTGTGGCTTTTTTTTTTTTTAATTGTCTTAATAGGCAATACTGCTATTTATATTTTTTCAGTTATGCATCATTGCAGAATGTGGAGAGCTAAAAGAAGGAGATGACTGGGGAATTGTTCCCCAGGATGGATCTGGAGATGCTCATACAGATTTTCCTGAAGATTCAGATATTGATTTGAAAGATGTAAGTATTTTTCTTTTAAGGCATTTGAAAAAATGCAAGACTTGTAGGTAATCTGAGCTATATGGTGTCCATGTTGATGTTCACTAAGCCTTTTTTCTTAAGAATCAATCAAGGTCCTGATTAAATGATGACATTCCATTTTAGGAAAGTGAATGTTCTGGGTGGAGATTGCTATCTTTTTTCAATGCTAGTAGCAGCTGATTTTCCCCCAGTAACTAAACCCACAATTACTTACAGTTACTAAACTTACTTTTTTTTTTTTCCCCATTCTTCATTTCTTTTTCCTTCTGTTTGTGCTGCAGTGACAAATTGCAGTTACTAGAACTCCATCCTGCAGATGACTAACTAAAAGTTGTACCTACATGCTCTTTCTGTGCAACTTTTTAAATACCCGCCCTTAAAAAGTTTTTGCCACACTTCCTAGAAATAATAAATGATCAAACTTTTAAAAAAGACTTTTACTACATCAGAACTAATTGTTCTCAGTTCCCAGTAGATGTTTGCTTTTCAGGTTGTTCAAACTGAAGGAAGACCTATTGTTGAGAGTTAGGGAGAAGTTAAGGTGAAAGCAGCTTTCCTGCAGGTTTTTACTTTATCATGAAAGTGAAGTAGAGAAGCTGTGTAAATGAAACAGTGATTTGTAAGAGGGTAAGAAAAGGGGGCTGCAGGTATAGATACCAAATATAGAATTAGAACAGTAAAAAAAACCATTACACCTAGAAACCATAAACTTTGTTATCTGGCTGTTGAGAAGCATTTCAACTTGGAATAATGTTTTTGGATAGCATTTGCTGTGGTTCAGAACTGAAGCTGGCAGGTGCCTTCCTCCTTGCACTTTAAATGTACTATAGAAACTAACTGCGGAAACCACGGTGACATTGTTCTCATGCTGTGATCAGGTCTTTTCAAGGTCATTAATTCTAGTAGGGTAGATGTATTCCCTGATAGTATTATAAATGGCAATACTTATATTTGACAGAGCTCAAGACAACTGTAGTGTAGACAGCAGTAATTCTACACTGTTTAGTGCCCCTGGAAAAGTGACTTAACACTTGAAATGTATGCCATTCTGGAAATAGAAATGACAGGTTTGGTAAAGACAGGTTGTTGTTCTTTTTCTCCTTCCACAAATGTTTTAAACGTTTTGGGAGGTGGAGAATTGTGTCAATAAGACTACTGGCTTGAAAGTGTGCAGAGTTCAGGTGACTAACACTGTTTTGAGAAGCAGAATACAAAATTTCCTCAGGAATAAGGCAGTCTTGGTTGAATGATTTGTTAACATGTCTTCTATGAATAACAGTCAATACCTTTATATATAGCTCTGTGTGGGTAGCAGCATTTAGGGAAGGAGTTGAACCGCTATGTTGTCTCTGGTATTTTCTCACCCTTTATACTGTAGAAGACCTATCAGGAATTTCATTTTTCAGACTAATGTGTTACATAAAGTAGAGAGCATTATAGGAGTGGTTTGAAGCTAGTATTTGTCTAAAGTTGGAATATTTTTATTTTGAGATTTTATAATCGGTGAAAGAGGATGGACATGGGATTCCACTGTTTAATAATTAAAGACTTCTTTTATATGTACATTCTTACTTTGTATTTTCCATCTATTATTAGGTTGACAAGATTGTGGCCATAGCAGAAGACATAAAGAATATAGGAAATACTTTCTTCAAATCACAAAATTGGGCAGTGGCAGCTAAAAAGTATAGTAAAAGTTTACGGTAAGGCTATTATCATTCAATCAGACAGCTCCTGTAACCCAAATTAATACTTCTATCAAGCAATGATCTGTTTATTTAATAAGTGCCTGTAGCTGTGCTCTGTTTTTTTTTTTTTTTAAAAGAGCCTTCTGAATCTGGAAAACACCTGGTTGATTTTTCACTTCTTATTCAGTTAGGTCTTCTGCTCATTGCTAGGTAAGAGCTGTAGGCAGGAAGTATTGTTTAGAACTGACTAAATGCTTCTTTTCTACTTCTCTTGCTGCACTGGTGCATAACTGGTAAGAAAATCACAACAGTATACAAGGTAGTTAATGGACACAAAAGGAGGGAGATACTTTTTTCTCTGATTTCTAAAAAATTTATGAAACTCTTTAAGTTCAAGAGAGAGTACCCCCAAATGTGACCCTTATTAATTCATTTTTTTTTCTGAGGCTCCATACCCTCATCCTGACTCCATGTATAATTCAGAGTTGCCTTCAAAATCATGGTCTTTTTGCTTCTGTTTCCATATTGCTCCTTTTCTTTTCATGCTTTTTGGTTTATGTATATGAGCTTCTCCTAAAACCTTTATTTCTTTCTAAGTTACACTGAACTATCACTATCTTCTTAATGATCACTAGATAACTAGCAGTCACAATATTGAAATAAAAAGAATTCAGGCATATTTAATGTTTCACCTGAGTTTTTAACTGACTGGGTCTCAAACAAATGATGTCTTTCTGAATCACAAAATTGAATCCTTTAAATACAGATACTAACCCGAATGCACCGTTTCACCCTGCCCTCATAAAAACCATCACAGACCAACAGAAACACTGAAGTAAATAGGATTTTTATATAAGCCTTTTAGAAATCATACAGAAAAAAGGCTGGAGTGGCACTTTAAGGATCTTTATGTTGTATCTGTCCATTTCCTCGCCCCCTTTCTTAGGTAAATATCAGGTACAATTATGCCATCCCAACTTAAAATTAGTTGTCTTGCTCACTCAGGAAAACCCAAGGAAGCCTTTTCCAGTTTGAGTAGACAGCTTCTATTTGGTCCTTACTTGTTCTTGTGAATGGGAAGAATAGTAACTTTTCAAGAATAAAAAAATCTGATAATTTCAGCTCTTCTTTATACATCATAATTTTCTGGGCATACCTTGTTGTGTCTTAAAAATCTCATACTTTACATAGGATGCTGTACTTCAGCTGGCAGTTTGACAGAACTTAGGGGAGTAGAGTAGCTTTTACTGGGATATCTCCCATGGCTTATGTACAACTCACGCAGCAAACCATCTACCAAGGTTGTTTTTTGATTTTATTAACAGTAACTGTTATAGCCTTCTGTTCTTCTTCTTGTCTTATTCCTGCTTAACTAGATTTTTTAAATTTATATATAAGTATTAACACTTTTTTGACATAAAATGTATTACTTCATATTGTTCACCTTATGGCTTTTTTTGACTTGGAATTTTGTTTCCAAAATGGTCATAGTCTTTCATGTTTTGGTGTGATCTGTAAACATTATAGGTGTATTCTGTTCCTTTGGAATGTAACACAGTTTTGTACTATAACTTTCCTTAACTTTTTACCTTTTTCTCTGTCTCTTCTGGTTCTCATCTTTTGCTTGATGCCTAGCAAGTAGGAAAAATCACAGGGATTATATCTAATGTATTTGTTAAGTATCGCTTATTTCTGTGGTACAAAGCTGTATACAAACTGTGCAACGCTCAAAAGATAGGGCATGCAAAAATTGAACTTACGTAGCCACTGATCTGAAAAGACTGCATTAATCATAGCATGCTTAAACTGTGAATGTATGCAAACCTATGATTTTTACTTTTTAAATAAAATTCACAGAAATTTTATCATGTAGGCCATTGAAGGAGTTAGAACAACAGATCTTTGCCGCTTGAAATCATAAACTGACAGCATTAGCACATTGTAAATTAAGAATGAGATACAGTTTGCCTATGAAACAGAGATGCAATAAATGATATGTGGTTTAGTCCTGAACCAGTATCAGTTTTGAAGTTCAGGAAGAGACATGAAGGAAGATAATGGAAAGAAGGTGTAGTTACTAATGCTCATGAACAACCCTCCTTTAGAAAATGAAGTCAGCTTCAGATTTTAGCCATAAATGCCTTAAATAATTAAAATATTACTGAGAGAACTGAAAAAGAGATGAAGCTTCCCATAAACATGCCAGGTGCAGTGGTCGTGTTGACTTCTGCCATTGACAAGTAACATTATTTTTTGAGAATAAACTGTCCTTGAGATAAATTCTAATGGTTTTGCAACATTTAGCATAGTGCATTTGTCTAAGGAAAACAATCCTGTTAGTACACTGGAAGACTAGGAGTTACAAGAGAACATTCACTAGTGAGCTTCTCTTTTTTCTGAAGGTAGGTCTTAAATACTTAGTTTAACAAATATTTGTAATAGGGGAATGGAAGCTGCAGTAAGAACACGTTTGGAAAGGCCAGTTTGCATATAGCTGTGGAAAGATAGCTAAGGGCAGATAGAACACAGTGGAAATTGCAACAGTGATACACGTTCTTTGTACATCTGTTTCTCTGCAGGTATGTAGAAGCTTCTGAAGCAGTGGCAGAGGAGGCAGACAAACCAAAGTTAAAGACTATTGCTTTGACCTGTGTTTTAAACATTGGTGCTTGTAAACTAAAACTGTCAGATTGGCAAGGAGCCATTGAAAGTTGTTCAGAGGTAAATTTCATGTTTAGTATTTTGATTAACAAGTTGCCTATATAGAAAATAGAGACTGAGGCTTTATTTTTAAAGTCATCTGACAAGCTTACGATTTCAAAGCAAACAAAGTAGAAGGCTGATTGTGAAGTTGTTACTAACTTTCCAGTATGTGGCTTTACAAAAAGATAATGACATTGTAATGACTTATTAGAAACAAAGAAAAGAGGGCTGTTGCTTCCTGCTAGAAAAAAATGCACACTGACATTGTCCGTTTGTTTGAAGAGTTGGTTTTCATATTACAAAGAGTTAAACTGTCTTCAGTGAAAGAATACTTTGGAAGACTAGTATAAGCAAAATATTTTACTTACTTTTAGATTTGATGGTCTTGTATTTTAGTGACTTTTCTAACTAAAGAAATGTAATACATATATTATTTGGTGTAAATAAGGAATTATGAATAGCTGAACCTGCTCAAACAAACCTTACTTTGAAATAGGTGTGAGCATAATGGTTGAGATAAAACCAAGGAATGCTACCTGAGTATTAGAAACACTTCATTTTCTTTTTCTTGACACAGAAAAGGCTTTAGGCTTCATAGCAGACAGATAGGGCGAGCACCCAGAGTAATACTTCCTTTATATTAACAGACAAATACTGAAGTAATTTTGAAAAAGTCTGGATGCATCATCTATTGTCTGTAATTCTTAATTAATGATTTAAAGTTAATGAATGAAAGTAATACAGCCACACATTTATGCAGAGATATTTCCTCTAATCACCAAACTATAGTAATTTAAAATAAGAAACACT
The DNA here is from genome assembly GCA_025345505.1 of Todiramphus chloris collaris. Lineage (NCBI taxonomy): Eukaryota > Metazoa > Chordata > Aves > Coraciiformes > Alcedinidae > Todiramphus > Todiramphus chloris. The sequence continues at coordinate 14,185,441 of JANVCC010000076.1, read as the reverse complement.
GTAGAATTATTTGTATTAAGACAACAATGCAGTTTCATAGGCAAGAAAACAAACAGCTAGCTAGCCAAATTAACTGAGGTACTTTGAAAAAATAATTTAAGTAATCAAACACTGGAATGATATCTTTGCCCAGTCATTGTATTTCCTATTTTGATACTGTCATATTAGAGCTGGTATATACACATCAGTGAAACCATGCAGGTGAAAAAAGGCAGAAGGACTGTAACTTGGCAAGACTCATGAAGCATGAGATAGATTAGCTTCCATCTGTCTTTTCTAGCCTACAGTGAAAAATGCTTTACAGGTAATCTGGAGGTTTTCTTTATGAAGCCATTTGAGGGATTTTTTGGTCTGAAGGAAGGAGCTGCAATATAGAAAGAGTTCTACTCCAATACTCAAGGTTGGGATAACTTGAACTGCAACAAGTTTGCCTTGACAGCTGTGTATATGTGTGTGTGTATATATATATGTGTATATCCACAGAGGTTCCATTTTCTCCTTATGTATGCTAGTACTTCACAAAAGACCGCTTCTGGTGCAGTGGTATTAAAATTGATTAGCTGCCTAATTCTGTGTGCTACATTATAGCATTCCTTTTTACACAATTAATGTTTTGCCAGATTACCCTCAAAAAAAATGGGGAGATTGGCTGTTGGTGTGAACTGTGCCCCTTCACAGAGATGGGAGGCTGCAAAGAGTATGAAATGTTCATCTGACAATTTTATCAAATTTACAGGCTCTTAAAATAGATCCAGTGAATACTAAAGCTCTCTACAGACGGGCTCAAGGATGGCAGGGAATGAAAGATCTCGATGAGGCACTGGTAATGATCACAGTATTTAATTACTAAAAACACCCAAGCAAACAAAGCTGAAACATTTTATCAGAACACTAATTTATATTTCTCTTTTATTTAAGGTCGATCTTAAAAAGGCACATGAAATAGCCCCTGAAGACAAAGGTAAAATAGAGCTGTTTGTAAGAATGTAACAGAGTAACCATGGTATCAGTGTGATGTCTAAAATGCTGACTTTTAACAGCTTCAACATTGATGTATTGCACAGAGCACACTGAGGTAGCAAACCTGTTTTCATACAATATTTCTCTTGTGCTGGAAAACCTTATGTAGGTAACAGCATGCCTCTTGAACCCTCTCCCTATCTCACGGGGGGGGGGTGTCTTATTTTAATTTCTTGGTCTAATTAGGTAAGATTTTTAGCTCAAATACTGTGTTGGCAGCAAGACTATGCTTGCTACACCCCCCTCTACGTTACCAGGTAAAACAAAGTAAGGGACAAGAGATTTTTGCTGCTAGCATCTGACTTCATAGAAGATTAAATGCAGTTCTATTAAATACAATAAGATGAATAAGTTGCAGCAGCGTGACCTGGTCTTGACCTATTGGGAAACCTAATATAAAGCAATTCTTATAACTGTATCATGGATTTTCTTTTCAAACAGCTATCCAGACAGAAACTCTAAGAATCAAGCAGAAGATAAAAGCCCAAAAGGAGAAAGAGAAGGCAGCCTATGCTAAAATGTTTGCTTGACTTTTCTTCCTAAACTTTAGAATCTATGCAGTAATTCATGCAAAAGGGTAAGCGGAACTGCTTCTTTCATTTGCCCTGTACTGCAGTTTTCAGTGTTTACACTCAAGTCTAATAATAAAACCAAACTATTCAAAGATGTAGTGATTTTCCTTTCTAAGCTGTAATAAGTTGTGTTTTGGGACTCAGGTGTGTTTCACAGTAGTGCTTCCTAAGCACCTTGGTTTCACACCAAGACAATTCAGACAGTTTCTATCAAGAGTTTTTATTAGAGCAGGCCTGATCTCTTAGAAGGAATAAAAATGCTGGTAGACATACAATGAAAGTGGAAGTATTAAATTTCTTTTCTTTTTTAACCATTTTACAGGTTGTAGTGCAGATGGGCTCCCCCTTACCCTCAGGAAAAACAAAATTGAAAGTCTTAACTACAAATTCAGTGTAAAGGGTGTAACACTTAAAAGCAGTGACAAATCTGTAGACTGATGCATTTTCCCTACCACAAGGTAGCATTACATAGAGAAAGTAAGTCATTCCAGATAGACTAAATACTTCTTTTAAAGGTAGATACTAAATTCTTCCACCATACCCATAATTCTGGATATAGTTCCGGTTATCACTGAACTTCAGCAATAAATCCAAGATCCAAAAGTTCCTTTGTCAGTCCTGAGAAGAACTTTCCGCCATAAAACTGCTGTAAAGAAGTCCTATTTAAATAAGGCTTGGGTTTAACCAGAAGGCACCAACCCTCCATTTAATGCAACAGTCAGACCGAAAATTCAGAATGACAGTTTCAAACTCTTTAACATTCAAGTCAGTGCTGTACTTTAATTACACTGCAGCATAAAATACTCCAACATATTTGTTAGTGATCAGAAGGCACTGACAAGATTTCCCATCAGTTTACATCCCGTTATAAGCTGGTCCTCCTCCACCTTCAGGCACTACCCAGTTAATGTTCTGACTTGGGTCTTTAATATCACATGTTTTGCAGTGGACACAGTTCTGAGCGTTTATCTGCAGTCTTGATCCTTCTCCGGTTTCCAGAGGAATATATTCATAAACTCCTATGAAGAGCAAAAGAGAGCTGTCATTGCACTCAGTTTTCCCTAGTGTGTATGCTCTACTACTTACCAGCAAGTGTAATGAGGGAAATATATGAGTAGTGATTCACCTGCCTTCTCCCATGCGGACTAATTATTTCATCATGAAAATACTGTTAACATTGTGAATTTTAAGGCCTCCACTTGAGCCCTCTTTTAGGAGTATCTGGGTAGAGTGTTTGAAGTAGTAGGTAAGGTGGACTCTTCCTGAAGTATTTAGTCTTTCATCATGCAAAACCAGCTCAGACACGCATTTTTATCACTTACCTGCTGGACAAAATCTTTGTTCCGGTCCATCAAATACAGCCAGATTCCTGCTCACAGGGATGCTGTCATCTTGGAGAGTCAGATGAGCGGGTTGGTCATGTTCATGGTTTGTACCACTTAAAGCAACAGATGACAGGAGATCAAAACTGATTTTTCCATCAGGCTTTGGGTATTCAATAGGCGTGCAATCTTTGGCTGGCTTGAGCTGTGCAAAGTCTGGTCCTAAATATATTTTTAATAAATGAGTTTCAGTATAGAATTACTGTAATTTGCAGTTAACTCAAGAAAATTTAATTAAGCTATTTTAACTTCCCTTGTCATTAGAATGAGGTATTTAATAAAAGGTAGGTAGCCTTTTTCATGACACAAACTGTGCCAAGTAGAATACTTTTTAATGTCTTTAGATTATTATAGGCCAGGTAGTAAGACAGTCTGCTTCAGTGCCTTATCACTGATTTTTTTTTTCCTTCTACACTTTAAGGCCTTGCCACTTGACCATATGTGCTGCAGCTTCAACTAACATCAGAAAAGACTAACACATTGAGGGTCGCAGGAGATAATGAAATTACCTGGGTGTTTTAATGTCCACGGTTCCATTCCTCTTAGTAGCCAATAAAACACACCTGTATAAATCATTCCTCCATACACACCAAGTATGCTATGGCAGGATGGTCGGATGTTTCTAACTGCATACAGCTCTTTCCAGACCCAGGAATTTTTCAGATTCTCTTCATACTCTTTCACATCAAGACCTAAGGCAGTACATTACTTGTTAGGTACCTATAGTACATAAAGACTATCCTTGAAATAAAAAAGTGCTGGATAAAGACAATTGTTAACAACAAAAGCAGCAAAATGAGAATTTCTGAATAGCAGGCCAGGAATAGACCAGACAATGTATTTCAGCCTCTCAAAGAGATCTGTTCTGTTGGCAGTTAGCGGCAGAAATACTGGGATGTATCAGCAGCAAGACTGCTCCCTTGTAGCCTCTACTGAAGACCCACAGGCAGCATTAAATTGCCTCAAACCTTAGCAAGATACAACCAGACAGTTGGATACACTGGCACCTCTATGGGAAAACAGCTACTTGCTCATAGAATCTAAGAATTGACCAGGAGAGTTTACCTGTGATTCAAAAGCCAGATTTGTAATTTTAATGATGTCAAGTTTAAAAGTTATACAACCACAAACATTCCAATTTCTGTAACTGTAACTGGCCCAATGGATGATGGCAGTCCCAGAAAACAAATATCTCATTAACTTGCAGGTTGCAAAAGGAAAAGAAAAAAAATCACTACAAATTTCTGATTTAAATTGTTTGATTGTATTCTTTATAAATACTAGACAATGAACACTTGGCACATCTACTGCAGTGTAGCTAAAGCCAAGTAATTGTCTTGGAAAAACAATGTTTCTTCAAATGAAATTTTTCAGAGAGCTTCCCCTTCATTCTCCGTTAGCGCTGCATAGGAATACATGTTCTAAATAAGGTTTAAGCCTTTTCTAGACACAAAACATGCTTCAATACATTTTTTTTCTGTCTGATGTAAGACTGAAAAAAGCTCCTCTATGCACAGATAAGTGTGCCGTAACATTCTACTGTCTTGACAAAACTGGAAACAGCATATAAAGCCTACCTATAATCAAAGAGTGACATGCAACCCAATTAAGAGTGTTCATTGCTTCAGATGGATTCTAAGTATTTTAACCTGCTGCAGCAGTTGGAGCTTTCAGTTACTCAGTATACCTGCTGTGGAAGTGTGGATTGCACGTTGCAGCTGAATGAGAGCTCATGAGGACTGAACACGCCACTACAGAGAAGAGACTTCTAAAATAATAATCATGTGAGATCTGGCTGTAGTGTCCCTCTCCAGAATAACTGAAATTCTAATTGGGTTCACTCTCTGTACAGTCTTTGTTAATGGATTTAAAGAAACAACCAAGGCTTGAATAAATTGCTACAATACAGTCAAGATCAAGTGATTACTTCAATCTGCTTGCATTATATGTAATAGGAAATACATATAGTCTCAAACTGAGAAGACTATAAAATTAAAGAAAATGAAGATTGAAGGAAAAAATAACAACAGTGAAGAGCAAACTTGAAAAATCTCACTGTTTGCTTACATTTAATCTGTTCCTTTATTTTTTTTCCTTTCTGGTTCTGCAGTCTTTCAGTAACACTTTTTGAATCACAAAACTCTATTTTTTAACTTATTTGTAAGAACAAAATACATACTGTTCTTGTTTACTTAGCCAGGAAGTGTAAGCTTACTTTTCAAATGCTTGTTAGAGGCGTATTTGTGTTCTAACAGTAGGATCAGGACTTCAGAATAACTAAACCAAACTATTAATTTCTTTTTTAAATCACTTGACAGTATAAATACTAAATAACAGAACTCTTTTTAAACCACCACACTCATTTCGCAATTTATTTGCATTTTCAATGAATTCTTTCAGATGCATTTAGCTATTGCTAAGCTGTTGGTGATTCTAACTGAACACAAGGTAATTGCAAATCAAAGTAGAGTGACCTTACCTATTGTCTTTGACTGGAGGTTTTCTTTGATTAATTGGCTAAAGATGGCTTCTGAAGCCAACATACCGCTTTTCATCGCAGTATGTGTCCCTTTGATCTTGGGAACATTCATCAGTCCAGGACTGCAACCAATTAACAATCCACCTGGGAAGGTGAGTTTGGGTATTGACTGAAGAGGAAACAGAAAGAAAGGTGCTTGCTTTGTTTGTTCTCGGGGTGGTTTTTTTTTCCAAGTGAAAATAACGTTCGGGAAATGAAACTGGCATGAGGCTTAAGTGTCGCTTACATTTTTAGGCTTGCATGTATGCTATGTAAAAGCACACCAGAGTCAGTCCACTTCATCAAGGAATTCTGACATAGTAAGCAAATAAGAATACAGGCATTGTACTGGAGCTGAGTATAAAATAATTACAAGACCGCATTTTCCTTCTATCCTCTCTCCAGTTGCTTTATCTGCAACAAGACTGGTAACGTCACCCACCAATACTGTTTTCCTCCAAGCTCAAGTGGATTCTTTTTAAAAAAACCATGACATTTGTATTCCCATTTTTCCACGCAGTAAGTTGTATGCATCCCATGTTTTTTTTCCAGTGATTTCCACCCCCCCCCCCCCCCAAATCTTTTCAATGACAATGCACAGCACCCTCCCGTACCTGTCACCTGTCATTTTAGAAGTTGCTCAGCAGTCAACAAATTTTTGGTGCAGAATCATTCTGTACTTCCATTCTGTAAGGAGCTGTCATTGATAGTTATTCTCACCTTCATCCATTAACATTAAGATCTTAGGGAACAGCTTCAAAATGAAGACTGACTGCAGTACGTTTGAGCAGAAAGTTGTGATCAAGTCCTAGGTCTGAAATGCCTAAAGTCAAGTTATGAACACAGCCTTCCTCTGAAAGCCTTTAGTACCGAGCACCACTTGTGAATCTAGCATCCTGCTTTTATTACAGCTGCCTGATAAAAATTTGGTTTTTAATACCCCAAATAATTCAACCCCAAACAAGTAGTTTTTATTTCAAAAAATGTCAAAAAAAAAAATAAAATTAACCCTTAGAATTCAAGATAATCTGAAACATTTTGTTTCTTCTGCTTGTTCAACTTTTACTTGTTTACTATTCACCCAGGGCTGGTTACTTCTCAATATTCCTAGAGTAGTCACTAAGATAGTTGTACTACACAGACTTTCCCCTGTGTTTTATTTAATCACAGACTTGGGAGATTTGGTTTGTAGGAAAAGTAATTTGGGCTGAAAACACAGCTACAACTTTTAACTCACTTTTCAGTGACCACAAGTCTTAAGTTCAACTACATAACAATGCTTGAAAGGAATTAAGTCTGTAGGATATCCTCTCTTTTCACAAGACCTTTGGCTGAAAACCACTATTCTGATTTATCTATTAGGATGCAATGGTGCAGCATTGACATAAGCATAGAAAGACGTCTTGACTGACTCTGAAATTCATAAAAAGATGGTGATCAAGTACTTCTTTCTTCAACCACTGTTTCACTTAACAGGTACACAACAACAAACGCGCTGTCAAAGCATAAATGAGATTAGTTGTAACACAAAAGGTTACACGTACTGCAGCTTTGTTAGTAATTCTCATTATTAGTACTATAGCACTTGATGCCTGTTTTCACACTCAGTTGAAGGAACACATCATGCCAGTATGGCACAAGCCCTCCCTGCCCCGAGATACAGGGAAAAATCTGTTCAACCTTAAACACTTGGAGAAGCCACCACCCTCTTGGCAGCAGAGACAAAACGAGGCCAGTCTGGAGGAGGGAAGAAGGGAAGACAAATGGTCCCTGCAGAGTCTTTCCCACCAGCTGACAGGGAACTTCACATTCTCCTCCTCTTAGCTCAGGGTTGAAAAATATGTTACCCATGTTTAATGTTTGACACTTGCATAGGTCATCAATATGAAGGGTTTTTTTTCCCCCTGATACTCATGATATACATTGCTCAACAACAGCAATACCTTCTCCTCCTCCCCCCCACAAAAACTCTTAAACCTTTTTAAAGTTTTTCATAAGATGCAAACAAAGCAAACGTTGTATGGAAATGGATTAACTTTAACTGCTTGATTTTGCAATTTTAATAAACAGAAGACGTAACAGCTATGTGGATGTAGTCCATGAAACTCTGTTCCCTCTTTCCACATATCCCAAAAAGCTACAAAATCAGGGAAACATCCAAGAGCGAGCAAGCTCTCACACCAACTTAGCATCACTGCACATTAAAGACCAAAGTCACACGGTTAACTGTAACAGACAAAAAGGCTTAGATTGATGGTAATTTTATACACCTATACGATGCAACACTGTCACTGAAAACTGGCACTACCGAACAACATACACAAGAAAATATTCCTGGACTCCCAGTGATGCAAATGAGTCAAGACTGCTACAGTTACTAACCAAAGCAGCACATGGCAGAGAAAAGCTAATCTCAAAAATCTTCCCAAGTGAATCGCTCTTTTTTACTGAAAGCGTGTATTAAGGAAAAAAAAAACCCAAAACATTCCAAATTGTGACTTCATGATTAACAAGACAATTCTATCTACAGGAAGTAAAATCCGAACAAAACACAACATGCTTTTGTATTAGGAACAATGCAAAGTAAGTGACATGTTCTCTTAAATCCATCAAAGTTATCCAAAGACTAGGCAGAGATGAGCCAGAGCTGTAGTCCTACTGTCTGTCTAACTTAGGACAATGTCTGTGACTTAAAAACCAGAATATTCTTTCAGCCATCTGTTTCAAGCAGAATAAGGAGTATGAAACTGAAGTCACAATCTGACTACTTCTAAGCCAGAAATTCAAGAATTACTACCTGTGATAGAGAAACCAGTGCAGAGCTGAGAAGTACAAAAGTCTACATTAAAGCATCTTCATATTTTGTATCTCACCTGTCTTATTGATAGACCAACAATGGTTTCTGAAATAAGCTAGTAACACAGTCATCTTGCAACATATATTTCCACTTCAGACCAAAGTAATCAACTTGCAGATTAATTAAACGTATATAATGTGTAATCAAGAAGTTGTTTCAGGAACCCACAGGACTCAGTCCCAGGCATGTACACTGGTCTCAAAGCTTAACTCCAAAAGACTGACAAGACTTATGCTGCTACTGAATTTTAACCTGTACTGAAAAAATGCACAAAGCCATATTTGTACTAAAGAGGTTCAAAAAGAAAAGACAAAGCAGTCACAGAAAGAAGTGGAATGCTCACCCAACCCTGAACACTCCAGTTAGTTTTAAGCTCCAAACTGAAAGAAGCATCTAGAAGATGGATTTGGGAGTGCCACACAGCCATGTGCTGTGTTTCAGGATTCCCACATGAGAAGATAACAGACTGAAAAGATTTTAGACATAAACTCTATACTTTTTCTCCTGCAAGTTGTTCCAGCCCTTTCAACAGACCTTAAGTCTTGATTAATACATTTATTTAAGTTCACCTTTTAGATTCCTTAAGGGAACAAAATGAACAAAATATTCCATCTCCTAAGAAAGCAGAACTTCAAAGCTGTGCATGAAATATACCCAAGGTATCTTTTACTTGAGGAAATCAAGACTTACCTGCCAAGCTACACAATGATTTCAGAACCATCAATGACTTAAGGGTCAAGCACTGGAAAGAAGTTCCCTCTGCTAGGATAAGCAAGATAATTGGAAAATATGCCCCCCACCCCCCAAACTCCACAAAAAAAAAAAAGAGTGCTGCCACCCTCTCTTCCCCAAAGTTCCAGGCACAACAAAGAATTATCTGTAGCTTCTTAGCTGCTGAACACATCTGATTGCAATATAAATGTCATATTTCATTAGAAAGTAAAGTGACTGTCGCAAGATTTTTTAGTATGACAGAGCTGAAGTCTAGCAAGTCTCACCAGCATCCAGGAAGATAACCCAGCTTTTCTGTCCAGCAAAACATTTGGCTTTATTCAGCTTTATTGCAGTTGTTTCCCAACAGGATGCAACCCAAATCTACAGCACTAAAACATGGCTATTGAGAACTCAAAGTAAAAAGCGTAATGAAAAGGTTACCTGGATACCACCTTCATTTAATGCTCTGGCACCATACGCAATCCTTGTTCCACCCTCCAAAGTAGGCTGTACACTAGGATGGTGCTTCCACCTCTGAAACTCCCTAAACGGATTCAAATAGGGATTTTGATAATCTAAACCAACCTTAAGGACAAGGAGGGGAAAAAAAAAAGGCAACGTTAATGAAAATACAGTACGCTATCTCAACAGTTTGAACAGAAATCGCTTATTACCACATCAACTCTTCATTTTACACTGAAACAAACTCAACGTCTTTCTACGTAAAGAAATTATTGTCAAAAATGCATTCTAGTAACAGTCTAGTAAAAACAAATCTGAGAATTTGCTGCTACAGGACTGTTCTCATCTTACCTGAAACCTAAAGCATGGAAACTGCATTGTAACCACCTTTGTTTGAAATGCAATAGTCAAATTAAATTAAGCCATAGTTTAATGGGCAGGAGAAGAGGAAAGACTTGTTTTAAATTTGTGTTTCAAAAACCTCTTTGCCCTAGAAAAGTTGGAAGGAGAGGTAAATAATTATTTCTATACAGTTATGTCCTTGTGCTCACATTTTGACCACTTCTTCATATTGTTTATCAGAGTCAATTACAATTTCCAATTAGGTGAGCCATTGTAATAAAGCATAAGGGGGCTGTGATGAAGGCAAAAAACTGAAGAGGGAAGACTGTCAATTGTCTGTATGCCCAGGATTCTTATGGATTTGAGAATTTGCCCAAAGATATACCATCTTTAATATACACTTGAAAGAACTTATGTTGCCAAATTTTCTCTTTTGAGAAAGGGATTATTTCTGATTCCTGTAAGCTGTATTTAAGAAAAATAAAATATATAATGAGTCAAACAACAGTACCTTGACTTTTCTGGTAGCTCCCTGCTTTTAGAGCACTGCTTGCATCTAGTTTCGATGCTAAAGTTAATGGACAATTTTCAAAATAAGTGCAAGATAATCCTACTACAAGAGTCAGCTCAAACTGACATAGGTGTGAAGTTCCAAGACAAAAAAAGTGCTTGTATATTCACAGAAAAGTTTATTTTCTCCTATCTGAACACAGAGAACATGAACATTACTACCATTTTCTGCAAGAATCAAAGCTCTCTACGCTTCTAAAAGCAAACAGAATTTGAATGTTTACTGCCCATACTTACTAATTCTGATACTGGAAATTTGCATGGGACAAATATGCGTGTCTAAGAAAAGCAAACTTTTTTTTTTTCCAATGTTTCTTACAATACGATTAGACAAAAATACAGTTTTCATCCACACATACTCTGAGATCCTTCTGAAATCTAGGAAACCAAAGCATCACCTCAGTCTCAGGCTGATCAAAGTCCAGATCACGTGCCTGACTCTTACATACGTGTGTAAAGCACATGCACAGGATAAATAGGGCATGCTCCATTTGGCACTGTAGGTGCTAGAAAACCATGTCCTACCATTAGTCCTTAACTCACTGGCTGGCAGAGCAACACAAGATTCTGTCTCTAATAATTTCAATGCTTCTGATAAAGAGGCAATAAGAAGGAAGAATCTGCCTGACCAATTCAGAAAGACAGTTGGTAAAGAGGGCAAGGTGAACGTAGACGAAGAATGGTAAGAACAAACTGTAACAGCTCCAAAATGGAAGGGATGCTGCTTGTGGAAGTGCAGAGAGCTTCAATTTTGTATTCTCCTCCCATAAAGTGGGGTTGCACGAAACGGGAAAACATGAATGAGGAAATGGAATTATACAAAATGCACATGATTTAGACATTTCCTAATGCATAAAAATTTTGCAAGCACAGTTTTGATTAATCATCTGGCTTTGGCTTTACCAAAATTTATTTGGTTTATAAAAAAACAAATTTAAAGTTTTGCAAGTTTCCCCGTTTTGTTCTTAGCAAAAGACACTAAATTAAGGACAGATTAATGTGACAAAACCTTCCATAATACTGGCATAAGCACACTTAGAATTGAGAAATCACTAAATAAGGTCTGTGGCTATTCTTGCGTATTCATCTTCACATTAAAACAGAGAAAAGAATTTGCATAAAAATGAACACCAAACAACAACAAGCAAGCATGAAAAACAATTTCACTTACAACAAATCCAAGAGCAACTAAAGGTTCACCCTCATTTAAGTGGTAAAGAAAGGATCCTCCATACGTATGTCTGTCCAAAGGCCAGCCTACAGTATGTTCTACTCTTCCCGGTTTCCATTTCTTTTCATCAATAGTCCATAACTGAAATGAAGATGATCAGAAATTCACTTTTATTGTATTATTGAAAAGCTGTCACTTTACAATATAAAGACAAACACAATTAGAATATGTAGAAGAAAATTAATTTACTGCTATAATTCATAAATACATACAGCAAAATACCAGGCAATACGGAGACTTTCTTTTCTCTACCATTTAAGAATTTTCTAATACTTCTCTTCCTTGAAATGCTGTGCATCAGAAAATGTGATTGAGACTCCAGTACTATACCCAAAAATTTTCATTCAACCACAAGAGATCCTTTGTATTGGCAATGTCAATGGATGCTTCTAAGGAATGAAATGCTTACATTGACTTTTTTCTTCAAAAGAACTACAGTGTCCTCCAGTTCTTCAAGTTGAGGCTTAAGAATATGCCTCAGTTGATCTAAACATTTACTGTCAAATAGGTTGTGTTCTCTCTCTGCTCTCTCCTACACATCTCCAGTCCTGATCTGACCCATGGTGAACCCACAGAAACACGTTTGTGTTTCCACCAGTGAGTACATTTTCTACTCAATTCACCAAATGTCTCTTCACCATGAAGTTGTGCCAGATGCAGTCTAACAACAGAAGGGCAGTTAAGCACTCATAGATAAAGCATGGAGCTGATTAATGTTTCAGTTTAGATTAAGCAACACATTTCCAAGCGGGACTCCTGATTCTTCCCACTTACTGTGCTTTGGTTCACACTGTACCGTACCCATGGAAGGCATGAATTGGATACCCTTCCCATGAAACTAAACTGTAACACAGGCTCCAGAAGCCCATCTAAAGCATTTCAGTCACAATAGGGCACTCAGTCCATGGGACTAGATCAGAGCTAGTCCAAAGTAAAAACAAACCTGAAATGTGCACAGCATGGCTATCAGCTCACCAGCACCAGCTGTTACACTTTGCAGACCCCTTGCTACTGGACTCCACTATTTGCTAAAGCAGGAAGTCTTATCTAGAAGCAAATGAATTCTACAGCAAAACTCTGCTTTAACAACAACTTAGTTACAATTTCTAATACCTATGTCATACGTTTACAGAGTGGTTATTCGCTACAGAAGTGTAAACTAATTATTTAATAAGGTTTTTATAGCTGGAAGTATATGCTTAAAGCAGTAAGTAAAGACTATGTTACGTTCAAACACTGAATATATTCTAAATAATGCAGCTGTTTTTCATTAGTGATATTTCCTGACTATAAAATATTTTAGAAACGAAGTCTGATCCTTATTCTAATTTCATAAGCCCAGCAAAGAGATTTTTTTTTGGAAAATAACAGCTCATCCAGAAGATATTTCAGAGATTATGACTGGAACAGCTCTTCTGTCTCTGAGAAAACCTATGGAAAATCTTTCCTCCTAAGGTACTGAAACACCCTAAAATCAGGAAGCAGGAATCCCTCTCTCATTTACTAAAAGGATTGAAAACAGATTTTACAAATTAACATAATTTGAAATCTAATGAAAATATTTCACAGAGTGAATTCATAAGTACCTCTAGTTGTAACACATGTAACAGAAGCAGCAGCTGATATTAAGCAGCCACAATATTCAGGAAGCATCTTCCCTGATCAGCTTCTGAATAGCAAAGATTCTAAAATCTGAAAGTGTAACTCAAGATCTAATTCTAATGTCTTATACAAATAAGCTTGAAAGCAAACGCGAACTACCTTATATCTTCACAGTATTTTCCTTAATTGTTAAAATTAGGCATGTGGTACCTCTTTCAGTCCAATGCCATAGCTCTGGGGTTGACATTTCTCCCTTAGATTGTATTTTTTGTACATCTGTTTGGCTAGATGTCCATGACAACCTTCAGCGAAGACTGTGACTTTAGCATGGAGTTCCAAGCCTCTTTCAAAGGTAGCCTGCAAAAGTAGAGCATTTCATCAACAGTTAGATCTGTGCCACACCAAACTCACAGCCAGAAATTGGAGGGCAATAAAGTGATTTTACACTATTCATGTCACTTCTCAGAACTTACAAATTATTGCATGCTATGGTTCTAATCCAGTTGTCTTTTCCACCTACACATGATGCACCCCAGCATATCTTGCAAGGGGATTCCATAAAGCAGCACTACAGTGAACCGACATTGATTACTGAAAAAGAGAATCTTTTCCAGACTGGAGGACATTTACACCACATTTGCTTATTCATATGGAGCAAAGGAACCCTGAGAGAACAAAGAATCTTAACCTGTAACTTCACACTTTAATTTTTGTTCAATGAAGCCACATTACATGACAACATTGTGTCCCACACACATAAATAAGACATAGGCTAGACAGAAACACCAGATAAGAAAAACATGCATCACAACTGCCCCTAAAAAGAACTCGCTAACTCAGAATAAAGCTACTATAATATTACACCAATTTTACATGTTAAAACATAATGTTAATTTTACTGTAAGTATCATTATAAAAAACCATTTCATTAAAAAAACGCCAACGAGACTGAGGGCAAGAGAAGGGGAACTGGCCTGTACTTGTGTATGTGCATGTCATCTGCATATGGGAGCGTGTTGAATGACAATATTACTAGATGATATTTGCAATGTAAGGATACAAGACTCTAAACATACATAATCTTACAGGGAAAATCCCCCAGTTTTTACAGAGAGAAAATCTTGATCTTGAAAAAGATCATGAAAAGAGTCTTTGATTAAGATATCCAGTAGTACCTAACAAAACCATCTCAAGAGAAATCAGCATAGATTCAGAGGAGATTATTGTTTCGGATTTGAATTGTCTCTGCGGTGTAATCTGTTTGTAACTTACTGGTTGGAAACCTCTGAAAAATGCTAGCAAGTGAAAAACTGTTCTCTCTAGTCAGGAATTACCTTTAAACAAGGGTTACAAGGTTTTGTCTAATTTTTTGTGTGTTCTTTGAATTTCTGACTGTCAACACAACTTAATCTTACAAAATACTAAGAGAACTACAGGACTTACTACTTGATCTAAAGATTACTAACATATACTGCCCAATTTGAAGTAGATTTATATCCAGTAAATCAATTCACTCCAACGCCACATCATAAGTATCAGAAATTCATGGACTTGAAACATTTCAGTAATGTGACAAAGTTGTACAGCTTTTTACTATGTATTTTGACCACTGGCATTTTTGTTTGATTGGCGCCGACTGCAACATGAAACTCTACTCATTAACCACAGTCTATTTGATCAGGCTCTGTACACTTGAAGATACTCTTGCTTTGAAGGTTACACAAACTACATCTATTTCCCTTAATCTTTATACCCTGCAGGTAGTATCAGCTGACCTAACCAACAGCTAAAACACCCAAATATTCAAAAAGTTCCTATAGTGACACACTAATTATGTACATTAAAGAAGTTAATAGACACATTATTCCAGAATAAATGGGAAAAGTTAGGTTTTGAGGATGCTTAAGATGTAATAATAAAATCATAGTTCATTCCTATTTAAAAAAAACCCAAACCATACTCCCAATAAATCTTTCTTACTTGCATCTCCCACTGGAGAAAAAGCACCCTGGAAAACAAGGACGTTCCTGTCCCCTGCAGGTGACAGACATTATACTGGGAAAATACACTGCTTTTCCCTGCAACAACTTCCTCCTCCATGGGCTATATTCTCTCAAAACAAGAATAAGTCTTTTATTCTAATTCCCCACCTTAAAAAGTTAATCCACACTTTTACGTGAAAGTAAATACCTCTTTGAAACTCTATGTAGCTAGTAAGAAACCTTATAAAAAAAAGCTTGCACCCAAAATTTCTGCAGCCAAATAATTATTTCTGAAAGTTATTCTGAGGTACTGAATTCTCCCTACATATTGCACGAGGAAGCAACATGCTTACTGCAGGTTCTGGATTCCACTAAATATCAGTCCAAGTCTGACACTTAGGGCAAAGAGGCACCTTCTGGATACAGAAACGTGACCAACTAGCAAAATGGTATAAAGATTCAGTGTGTACCTTGCCCCAAAAGGGTAGACAGACTATCAACAAATGCAATTGCTGTTGTAAATATCAAAGAAAACGAATCATCCAGAAACACACTCTCTAAACATGTTGCTGGTTAACAGCTGGACAACAGGTTTTTATTTCACTGTTGCACCTTTTTTCTAGGAGTGCCTGGAATTCTTTTCTTTGTTTCTTGATTTCACATAAGCCAGAACACTCTTACAGCAAGTCCTTTCAGGCCACCCTCAAAAAAAGTTCCTTCCTGCAAAGGCTTTTTCTACTAATCTGAGGTTTACAATGTTTTGAGATCAGAACTTCAACACATTATCAATTCTTTTCATATACAAAGGGAAAACGGGTACTGAATTTTACACTTTTCCTTCAGCTACAGCTAGACTACTGATGGCAGCAGAAGCAGAGATAGCACAATTTCCATAATTAACCCTTTAGTTATGGGGAAGACAGCTACTTACTTTAGGTGCTCCATCCTTTTGAATGCCTACGTCATTAGTTGCTATCCCTTTCACGCTACCATCTTCATGAAAAAGAACCTTTGGAAATATTTAAACAAACAAAATAAACACACTTTAATTATCTGTCATTTTAATCTATTCATACAAGAGTTCTAATGTAGAACTTCTAAGCACTATGTCTTTAAAGGTCAAACTTGAAGATTATGTATTTATTAACATGGTGTATGATGCACGTGCACTTTGCTGGATCTACAGCAGGGAATACAGACACTGAAACACAGTTTTTACAGGTGCCTGTTAAAAGGAATGTTGTGAATGTATAAATTGTGAGTGAAGAGGGTTTCAAAAACGCTTTTTATACACACACTGATGTCATCATTACCTCAGCTGCTGCATAGCCTGGATACAACTCAACACCCAAAGCTTCTGCTTGTTCACCAAGCCAACTCACAAAGTGGCCCAGACGTACTATGTAATTTCCATGATTAACCATTGGAAGTCCTAGGCAAAAACAAAAAAACCACACACACTCCTAAAACATAGAACACTATGCAAAATAACAGGTGTTGTGTAGTATACCTCAGATGTTGTGTCGTCTTCAACTACTATTTTCACAGTAATGTCATGTGTTAGGCATGTGAGGGAAATACTGGAGAAAGTCCAATGGAGGGCTACAAAGATGATTAGGGGACTGGATCATCTCTCTTACGAGGAAAGGCTGAGAGAACCGGGGCTGTTTAGACTGGCAAAGAGCAGACCAAGAGAGGATCTTATCAATGATAAGAAATATCTAAAGGACCAGTCTCAAGAGAATGGGACTGACTCTTTTTAGTGGTGTCCAGTGATAGGATGAGGGGCAATAGGCACAAACTAGAACACAGAAGTTTCACCTAAACAGAAGCAGAAACAATTTTGCTGTAAGGGTGACAGAGCACTGGAACAGGCTGCCTAGAGAGGTCATGGAGTCTCCTGCTCTGGTGATTTTCAAAAGCCACCTGGACATGTTCCTGTGCAACCTGACCTAGGAGAACCTGCTTTAGCAGAAGGGTGGACTAGACAATCCCCAGAAGTCCCTTCCCACCCCTACCATTCTGTGATTCTGTTATCACAGCCATCATCTACATACTCTTATCACTGTAAGGTAGTGCATTCTACAGACACTTACTGAAAAAGACCTAGGGGTCCTGGTGGACAAGAGGATGGCCATGAGCCAACAATGCACCCTTGTGGCCAAAAAGGCCAATGGCATCCTGGGGGGCATTTAGAAGAGTGTGGTCAGCAGGTAGAGGGACATTCTCCTCCCCCTCTACTCCGCCCTGGTGAGGCCCCACCTGGAATACTGTGTCCAGTTCTGGGCACCCCAGTTCAGGAAATACGCTGAGCTACTGGAGAGAGTCCAGCGCAGGGCCACCAAGATTATTAAGGGAGTGGAGCATCTCCCTTATGAGGAGAGGCTGAGAGAGCTGGGGCTCTTTAGCCTGGAGAAGAAGAGGTTGAGGGGGGATCTCATTAATGTCTATAAATATATAAAGGGCGAGTGTAGGGAGGATGGAGACAAATTCTTCTCGGTGTCATCCAATGTTAGGACAAGGGGCAATGGGAGCAAGTTGTAAAATAAGAGGTTTAGGATAAACATAAGAAAAAACTTTTTTATGGTAAGGGTGACAGAACACTGGCACAGGCTGCCCAGGGGGGTTGTGGAGTCTCCTTCTCTGGAGGCGTTCAAAACCTGCCTGGACATGTTCCTGTGTGACTTATTATAGGTGACCCTGCTCTGGCAGGGGGGTTGGACTAGATAATCTTTCTTGGTCCCTTCCAACCCCTAACAATCTATGAATCTATGAACTACACTGAATCAAAATTGTTGGACTTGTAGAAAAGTTGAAAAAGAGAGAGAAAGATACCATCTCACTAAACTTTACCTGGAAGAATTGGCACTGGAAATCTAGATTTTTCTGTTAAAATTCCAAACTTATCTTCAGTTACAGGAGTATGAAGTGGAGCCTACAAAAAAAAAAATAAAAATAGAATCAGTACTGAGAGTTATGGTTTTCTAGACAATCCAACAAGAACATCAAATACAATAAAATAACCGAACTGGCAGTACAGTTAAAGGTTTAATAAAGCACTTCTATAGGAAGGTATCACAAGAGAGAGGACAATCATCAGGCAGGAATTAACACAACTACTGAGGTAAAAAAACAAATGGAACAGGGCCTTGCAAATCACTTCTGTAGTTTGTACACAGGCCTGTACTACATCAATATTCTAGACATTTCAAAAGAAGGCAGCTCAACTTGTGTATTTATCCCAGTAAGACAAAATAACTGACAGCCCACCTCCTGCAGCTCCCAGGTGATAGCAGGCAGCTGGATGCAAGTCGGATGGCTATTCTGGCAGAGAAGGAAGTTCATTTCTTGCTATACTCCCTCCTGAAAGCATCTTAGGCCTCCATTACACCACTACATCTGCACAAAAATCAGCATACTATATGCCTCTTCCTGAGACTATAAAGAAGTATCATACAGAAGCAACAAGTCTGACATTGCTAAGAATTCATCATCTTGCTGGTTGTGCACAGGAGCTGGATTCTGAATCAATACAGTCAGTGTGGTGCATCCCAAAATGCACCAGACATACCGTGTATATGCAGTAAGACTATTATATAAAAGAGCAAAGGCAACAGCATATCTCTGCAGGCATAAAACTTTACCCATGTCAAATTAGAGGAAACAGACTAAAAAGAAGGTAGGAGTTTTTTGTTTTCTTAAATCAACATATTTTAAAATGGTACTAAGTACCAATGCTACTTAGGTAGTAAGTCATACCAGAATGAGTCAGATATGGAATTCATTATAAACTAGACATTAATTTCAGTGTTTACATGATCATACATACCCCCAGCTCCTTCCAGTTTGGAAAGAGTTCTTGTAAGGACCTCGGCTCAAGACAAGCACCAGACAGCGTATGTGCACCAATCTGAGAAGCCTTTTCCACCAGACAAACACGTATTTCTTTGCTGTGCTCAGCAGCTAACTGTTTGAGTCTAATCGCTGCAGAAAGACCTGCAGGGCCTGCTCCAACAATGACAACATCAGCTTCTTCTGCAAATCTTTCCATGTTTACCCCTTTAAGAGAAAAAAAAAAACATAACACCACAAACCAATCTCAAGTTTTCCCCACCCCCTCTCTCACTAAACCCTGCTCTGTGATACAGGCTACTGGGTATTGCAGATGCATTACTTTGCATAAAATGAGGCTGAATATTCAACAGAATCCCCGCTTCAGTACTTGGAAGAGCGCAGGACATTAGCATCCAAATGTAAATCTAACTATTCTTAAGTTGCAAGAAGATATACCCTAAAACATATGCTCATGATCTATGCACTATAGTTAAGTATCATCTTAGAATGTTACAACTGAAGAGCCCAGTTGGCTACCTGTATAAAAGACACTCGGTGAACCTCTAGGTAAGGGAGAGAGAAAAGAAAAAGACACTTAGTCAGAATACGTGACTTAGTTTTACAGTAATCAGTGTCTTTCTGGAACTGAAGCTATTAAATTGCTGAATGTAGAGACCAGAATGCCCAGAGATATATATTAATCTTTATTTTCTCACAAATTGTCATGGTAAGAACAACTGAAAAAATCCAACAGGTACATAGCTGACAGAATTAGATATTGTTGGGATAGTCACTAAAGCAAAAAGTGCTTATATTTTTTTCTTTAAATACCTTGGATCAAGTTTAATCTGATCCCATTTTATAGCACTAGACACTCATTGTGGAATAGAACCACAAAATTTAATTTGGAATATTAGTACTGTGTTTAAAAGTACAAAATGTCTGTAAAAAGAAAATAAAACAGCAACACATTTCAGTGTTTTTAAAAGTGAGCAATAATAACAATACTAAAGAAGCTTTTATAGAATGCATTTTCTGCTTACCTTCCCATCGTTTGTCTTTGTCCCGAGGATGAATTGTATAATGTGTAGTTATACGAGGCACAGAGGCAGTAGAAGATGCACATCTTGCTATATGCAGTGATGGAAGGCAGTCTCTCTTTATCAACTTTAGAGCATGAAAGCACTGACACGCTGCAAAAGCAAGAAACAAATGTGTCAAGTCATTTTCCAAATTTTTGGACTTTTCAGAGACACAAGTAGCACAACAAATATAGTAGCTCCCCACATATGCTACCAGATGACGTGAAGATGAGGCACAGATTTTAAAATTTGCAAGTTTGGAATGTGCTGTACAACTGTGTCTCAGGAAGGAAGAAGAGGGGGGGAGACTGCAGAGTTTCCTCTTTAAGCATTCTTCATATAATACCAGTCAACACACTGGCCAGCCATCCTATCCAGCCAGCATAGGCGAACATGCATGTATACAGGTGAAACATATTTTTAAGTACCTATTTAATTTTGAATTTCAAATTATTTACTTCAGACTTTGTTAAAAGTGACCAAACAACTGTAAAGATAGGACACAGAAGTTCATCTCTTCTGACATCTCAACACATATTGAAACACACAGTTTGGGCTACTGATACTAGAGAGTTCATCTAAAGTATGTGTCATGGTCTACAATAAAAGCTCAGACTTAAACCAAATTATACTTCAGCCAAAGCTAGGAACAGTAAATCCAGTTAAGCTTTACCTCTGCTGCTGAGAGATCAATTGTTGCAAGAACAAATAAGAATTTCTTTTTAAGGAAACGTACCAAATTAAAGTTTAAAATTATGAAAACAGGACTCTATTCAGAGTTTCTATTTCTACTGCATTCTTGTTCTAAATTTACTCTTTCAACAAAAAAATACAAAGATGTCTGTGATTTGTACTTGGAAAACCAGTAAGGCTAGCATCAAATGTAGTTATAGTTAAAAGGTCTGTGAACTACTGCTCCCTGAGGGGTATTTTTCCTTCCTTTAAGAATTCTCGTTTTCTAATATCAGGGGTGAAGGAGAATATCTATTTCAAGTAGAGTATTTCTGCAAAACTAAATAAGCAAAATCACCGATGTCTTATGCCTGAAATACTGATTGACATGGTCAGCACAAACATCCTCCATTAGAACTCTGAACAGTGACAGGATACTGGTCTCTGCATGCAAGGTAACAACTATTATCTATATTGGTTTCTTAACAGATAATTCCTACTTCACTAACATAATGTAAAAGCTATTACCATACCATCTCATGACTCTTAATTATCCTTTAACTGCAATTAGGCAGGATCTGAAAACAGGCAACCACATATATATATATTAAAACACAAGTCCTTCATTTTTGAGATATTTTTATTTCAGCAGAACTGACAGTACTATGAATTACACAGTATAGTTTAAAAACATCAGCGATTTCACATACATGAAAAAAGAAATTAACGTCAGAATACATCTGATAATTACAAATCACATAAAAGGTAGGTCCAAACCCTGAACGGGCAGATTCTTCCCAGTGAGAGAACTGAGCTGGTGTTACCATGACTCCAGTAAGAGCTTATGGACTTAGAAACATCTGCACAAAAGCAAACAACTTCTGAGGGGAGACTACTCTTCCGCAGCTTTTTAACAACTGCTGTCAGCATGTTGTCTCTACAATTCTTTCAGGAGTATGGGTAATTCAATTGCTTTACTTTATCCTTTAAAACAGGCAGCATCTAATACTACGTTACAAACAAACAAAACACCCCGGTATCACGCAGTTAACAGGTAGCCCGCCCGGCCAGCGCTCACACAGCTGTCCTTCCTGTTAGCAGCAGGTCCAGACGAACAGAGGCCGCTAGGCCTCCGGCCAGGCCGCCTGCTCCCCTCCCACCTCAGCAGCCGCCCCGCCGCCCGGACACCGCCGCGACCTTTGCTCTCCTTCCGCGCCGCGCTACCCGCCGGCCCCACCCCGCCAGGCGGCGGCCGCCGCAGCCCCGTCCCCGCAGGAAGGTCAGAGCCCCCGGAGAGAGCCGGAGCGTTACCTCGGCTGGAGAGCGGGCAACGAGACAGCAACATGACGGCACCCCAGACCCGTCCCGGCGCCCTCTCGTTCCCCGCAGCCGCTCTGCGACCGTCCCCCGCCGGCTTTCTCTCGCACTGCGGCTGCGCACTCGGCTACCAGCGACAAGGCGTCGGTCCCGCCCCACCAGCGGGACTACAGCTCCCAGAAGCAAGAGCCGTCCCAGCTTCCCCTCACGGCGGGATGATTTCAGCTCGGTTCACTCCTATTTAGACGGGGAAGGCTCAGAGGAAGCGGAGCTGCGTGTTGGACCCTAAGCGGCTCCCCAGCTTCTGCTGCTCCCACCGTGCAGCGCAGCGCAGCGCAGCGCAGCGCCCGTAGTCGGCCGCCTGTCTGCAGAGGGTCGGGTGCCCCGCTGACCCCTCTCCCGCGCGTGCCGGAGTGCCGAGGGCGGGGCTCGAGAAGGGGGCGAGGTTTGTAGCGGGTGGGCGGGGCTGCGAGCTGTGGCGCCGACGGGAGCGGGTCATGGCCGCGGCGATCCCTGAGGTAACGCCAGGCGCTGGGCCGCGGAACATCCCCGGCGGGAGCGAGGAGTCCCGGCCGCTGGAGCTGCCGGCCGGCAGCACGCAGGAGCTGCTGGAGAAGGTGGAGATGCAGATCGGCGATGTGAGTGCCGGCGTGGCGGGCGGCGCGGGCGTCCTCTCCGGGAGGATGTCGGGTGGGACCGGACGGGCGTGGGTGACCCACAGCCTCTTTCGCTTCTTCAGGCCGCCTTCTCGCTGGCAAAGATCCTGGAGGCGACGTCGGCCGTGTCGGCCCAGGTGGAGGAGCTCGCCACGAAGTGCTCGGAGAACGCCCGGTTCCTCAGAACATGGCGGGACCTGCTGAGGGAGGGGTACGAGTCCCTGAAGCCCAGCGGCGGACCCTGCCCCGCAGCGTCCCCTCCTGCTCACGCCGAGGTGCCCGCGTGTGCTGGTCTGGAACGCGCGTTTTTATAAACGACTTTATCTAGGGAGTTCACGTCGATTTTTGTTTTCCCTCAGCAGCCTCCCGTGAGCCCGGAGTTCTTTCAGAAATACTTGGTGACACGTATGGATGTTGTATGTAAGTCACTGAGTAACTTTGTTTAGAGAATCGAGTTCGACTTTCAGACTGTTCCATTTCGTTTCTGCTCACGTGTTTTCATACATGAAAAACTCTGTCGTGTCCCGCCCCCCTCCCGTCCCCCCCTTTTTGTTTTTTTTTTCTAATGTGGTGGATATAAAGTTAATACATGTGGTACATACAGAACTCATCACTGGTGGGGATGTGGTGTCCCTTGGAGAGATGCTGTCAGCCCTCTCTTTTTTTAAGAGCTATCACCAACGGAAACCCTACCAACTCCAGCAAAACTTGCTGAACTGACAAGGTTTTTCTTCTCTGCACGCCTTTTCTTCATGTTGAGGATGGGATAATACAGCAAGTCGTGGGTTATTTATGAAGTTAGATAAGCACTCTATCTCAAACCTTACGGGTTTTATCAGTATTGCAATATATTTCTATAAAGCTGCAGATTTTTTGCAATATGTTTGATTACTGAAAACAATTTTACACTGTTTTGTTGTACTAAAGTGCCTTATGATGGACCATGTATCTCTGCATAGTAGAAGTTAAACAACATTGTTTACTGATAGGATGGATTATTTTGAACTAGTAAGTAAAAGCTTCCATCACTAGAAGAGAATCTGTGAAATGTATTCTTCCATTTCTCAGAAAGTATGTTAGAGCTTTTTCAGTATTTATTCCTGTTTTATATCTTTGCCTTAAACAGTTATTAATTAGTCTATAGTTAACAGAACCTTTTGGTCTCAAATATCTGTAATAAATAGGTGTGCTGAAACTCTTGTACCTTTACCAGAGCAGTGGGGAAAAAAATAATGCTGAAATGCAACGGGAAGCTGCAGGGAGAACATGGTTGTATCAAGATTTATTAGCCTTATTTTTACTGGTAGAACTTTTGAAAAGATAAATTGTAGTTTTCTTATCAAAACAATAAAGATATTACAGAAAAAAAATCTGAAATAGTGAATACTCTTGTATTACTCATAGAAACAAAGATGGCATTGAATATATCCATAATCAACTTAAACGAAAAACAGAAGTAATGGTAAGGACAGACATCCTTAAGTATCATATCAGATGTGGTTACAGTGCTTGAAAAAGCGTGGCCCCTCAGCGTACACAAATTCTATTAATTTTAGTTCTAATTGCACCAGTTAAAGGCAATCCACAGAGCAGCATTTCACTTAGCTGGCTGTAACCCCACAACCCAAAATGTTGCTAAGCAATGTGGAAAAGAAATTGTTTTGTTCAGCAGATAGTATTTTATTTTAATTAAACATAACAGTAGTGGAAACAAGATGCTTAACAATCTCCAAGATAATCTAAAGTTCTGTAAATAGTTGAAGTGTGAGTCACATTTTAAAAATTCTACTCCTTACACTGTTAAGAAGTGCAAACATTGCAAGTATTTGTAACTTAATTTTAAAAAGCTTCAAATCATCAATGTGAAAGAACCATTCCTTTTACCTTTGTGGGCTTCTAGGCTGTCAGACTAAAAGAACTAGGGAAGTCATAATTCAAATGGAGAAGATCCTCTTTGGGAAGTGTATTCAAAAGAACTGCCTCTAGAGGATTGTTTCAGATGGGATAATGTGTTTTTTTAATTTTCCCTTGTAACAGCGGGAAGTAAAAAAAATCTCCCAGAGTGCTGAATTGCTGTGTTCCTTAAATTACTGTAATGGTAATGTACAAGGTGATTAAAATGTAGATGTCTTGACATCTATTAAATCTTGTATTTGTCCGTCTTACTTCATCTACAGAGACAGATAGGACTGAAGTTTTCTAAGTCTGCAAGTTGTGGGGAGCCCATTATGAAACTGAGGAAAAGAGCAGCATCAAGATGTTGGGATACTCAGTCCAGTCTTTCCAGGGAAGGGTGATCTTCTGAAGGGGGAAGCTTCCACCAGCTGTATCTAGGAGACACTCAGTTGAAGAAAAAACTTTTTTTCTTACCCACAGTTCTGGTTCTGCCTGAATTAGAAGGATCATTAGAATTTCATGATTGCCTTTACATATGAGTGAAATAGTTGGTAATTTTCTTAAAGGAATAAAAATTTCCCTTGTTTGGCTTTAATGGATATAATAAACTGGTCTAATCATGAAATTTATATAGTTTTTTTTAAGTGCTATTGCTTCCTAAAGTTTTTAAGAGCTGATATAGCCTAAATAGAGCCAGTCAGAAGTTTTGGGAAGAAAAAAAATTCTTGATGCGGAAATGAATCAAGTCTCAAAAGAAATACCCCAAAAAATCAGCTATTGAAATGAGGAATTAAAAAAAAAAAAAAAAGTTCAATGAAAATAAGCTTTTTATTTTATCTTTTCAAAAAGGTGATTTTGAAACATTGGGTTTTCAGGGTGAGATATTTTAAATGACAGTTCATTTTTTTTTCTCCACACTTCTGGCTTCCAGGACTTAAAAACCCCAAGCAACTGACTTCTCATTCAGATCTGGGATGAGTTATCAAAACGTCACATACCATTGTGAGACGGTAAAATTATTGTTGTGTCAGTTCTACTCGCAGACACAGGGCTCCCTTGTCTTTCTGCTTCAGTTGGCATGAGCCCAGATGTCATACCTACCTGTTTTTTCCTCATTGCTGGAAAGCAGTCAGCCCCCAGGAGTGAAATGTAACAGTGCAGATGTCACTGCGAAGATTCAGAATCTATTTACGTGTATGAATTTAACCTTGTTGACTGTGTGGTCACCGATGCATCAGAAGAGTCTGTACAAAGCACAGGCTTTGTTACCTTTGGTGGGATTTCATGCATTGGCCACATCTCAACCCAAATGAATGATGGACTGTATATTTTCTGACTACTTTCACCTCTCTTGGATCTTCTTTGTCTGTAATTATACCAAACCTGATGAATCATTTCTTTGAAAGGTCGTGTAGTCAAAGTGTAGAGAAGAGGATTCAAAGCACTATTTATTGGCAGTATGAAAATCACCACCCAAGAAGTTATGGTACCTTAGGGAGGAAAAAAGAAATGAAGCTGTAATGTGTATTGCAGTACTCATAGCTATTAATTAATGCAAACAGTTGATGCCTACTCAGCACAGCTTCCTGGTGAGAGTGGTGGTCATGTGCTCCTAGGCTCTGTTCATGTCACAACAGATAATTTTCTTCTCACTGTTACACTTGCATTGCCCTTCTACCTCAGTTTCCAGGACTCCCTGCAAAAGCTGACATTTTTTATTCTCCTGGTAGTTCCATTTATCCCTCTTACTTTGTACCATAGCTCCCTATTTGCCCTGGCACACTTCTTATTCTGGTCGAGCCCCATTTTCTTGCCCTAAAACATTTTGTCTCTGCTTTGTTCCCTATCTCCTCCTGTGATCTCTGCTTCCCATCCTCTTTCCATGACTAGTGACATCCAATCCTAACTATGTTCCTGATGTTCTGTCCTCCCGCAAAGCAATATCCTACAGTCCCTGTATCCCCTCAGAGGTTAGTTTTCTCCTCTGTGCCAGGAATGTTTCATTCTCCTGTCCCCAACAAAGGGCATTGTATACATCCTTATTTCCTTCTTGCCCTGTTGGTAAAGAGTTTCTGTCTTCACACTGCCTTAATTTCTGAAGGTTTCCTGCTTTCCTGCTGCTATTGCCAATGATACTGTTCATGCTTACATGTACATAGGGTTTACAAGCCCTACATAAAGAGGCTATTTTTCTGGTATGTACTGGTTTCTCAAATAGAAGGAAAAAAAAAGTTGCAATTTTTAATCTTTTAGGTTATGCTCATATTCATAGCATAAAGAAGGTAAGCAGAACTTTAAGTAACAATGTTTTGTACTATAAATACCAGTTTATATAAGAAAGTTATTTCAGGATAACAATTATATTGTTAAATCAAGATAGGAAACACCATATTGTCCTGAGCCATATTTAGGCAACAGAACCAGCAAAAGCTTTAAGATGAGAAAAGCCGATGCAATTCACCCTAGTTTTCAAATACATTCTGTAACTTTTACATGTATTCTATGGAGACAGACTTGAATGATTTGATCTTTGTATTTTTTTTTATCTGACTCAAAGGTTAGTAATCTTTAATGGTTACAGTAATATAGCTCAATTCAGTAGTAAAACTATATGGTTCATTATATTGTGTGTACATATATATAGATATGTAATATAAAGTTCATTATGGTAATATAGTTCAGTATATTCTGAAGTAGAAACAGCATTCTTCATACAGATAATTGAAACAGGCTCACAAAAGAAAGGACATACCTGGTATTTCTACCTGAAGTAAAGAAAGGAGTTTTAAAATAAAAATAGGTATCCAACACAGTGCATCAGTAAATACAATGAAGAAAAAACGTTTAGCAAGGATCATCTCTTTTTTAATATGTTTCCGAATTTCAGTAGCTGTAATAGCTGTTTGGTGAACATTGTAGAACATACTCCCATAGGAAAACACAATGATGATAAAAGCTGCCAAGTTTACACCTGTTTAAGAAGTTAAAATTAGTTATAATTTAACACCATAATGGCAATTCCACATCACCTATTTGCAAGACAGGTAGTAAAGAAAAAAATTTAATCTAAACTGCTAGTCCCATAGAATTAAGTGGCCAGAAAATCTGTCTTCACTTGAACTCTGAATTTTTACCTCTACTCAGGTATTTATTTCGTTCATTGACACCTGACAAATGACTGCTATCTGCTCCGAACTACATATTTCTCTTCTGGTCTTATCACTCTTCTGGTTCTCTGATAAAGGCTATTCAGTCAGGATCTTAATAGTCATTCATTTCTTTCTAATTTTTCAGCCCTTCATGCATTTTAACATCTGTAAGTATCTATCTAATCCAGTAAAATAGCCAGGCTGGAAAAAGTCTTTTAAGTGCTTATTGGAACATCTAAATACTTGGTTTGAAAATTAGGTTCATCTGTAGCTCTAATCATATAGAAAGAAGAAAGGCAACTTACCTAAAAAAATGACAACAGAATAAATCTGACTTCCTGAACTTTCTGATTGTTCTGAGTGAAGAGGAAAACAGACGCCATTGGTGCCATAGTAGTTCCTGAATAATTCCTTATTGCTCAGTGGGATAAAAGCAACAGCAAACCCAATTATCCAGATAAGAATCAAAATAGAAATTGTCCTGCATTTTCTGGGCTTCAAACACCTAAAAGGATAAACTATGCAGATGTATTTTTCCAAAGTCAGGTAAGTCAACAGTAAGACTGACACCTCTGTAGACAGAATAGCCAGTGATCCCACCAATTGACAATGGATACTGTCCATCCACAACTGAGCGTGCTTGTTGTATGCTCCACGATACTTAAGATCAAAAGCTCCAATCACAAATAAATATATTCCCATCAGACAGTCAGCACCTGTGGGCACAGTGCTTAATATCATTATTTACAGATCTGAATTTCTCATTCTCTCTGTGTATATATATTATAAAACAGACACATACATATTTATGTCAGCTAATACAGAGACAGAAAATCAACATGGTTGGAGTGCTATTGTGAATTACAATTAAGGTAGTATAATTCAGTTCTGTCCTCCTTTGCAAGCTGCAAGTAGAAAAAGATGCGCCTTCATTTATAGAGAAATTCTTGCAACCCCTTTTTTAATTAGGTATTATTCCTTTGATATAGTAACATTTGGCTTAAGATAATTTTCTTTGAGTAGGACATTTCTGCTGGATTCAAAGTTTGGGTTTGTCCACCTTACGCTAGTTCAAACCTGATGTACATAGTCTTCTAAAACTTGTAAGGTAAGAGGAGCTGTCAACATAGAGCTGATGGCTTCTTGGGTATATTGGCTAGAAGTTTTGCATAGTGTTCAGATTGTTCCCATGGAAACAACAAAGTTTCAAATCCAATAACATGCAGCATTTAGATACGTTGCAATCATTTTATACACTGTTGGCCTTTCAAAATGCAGCTTTGATGCATTATATATTTTATACCTTTCAAAATGCAACTACTTGCACTTGTGAAATACTTATAGACTCTGCTGTATTGAGACAGAGTACTGAAGATTGTAGTGACTGTACTGCTAAATGGTTCATCCATAAACTTGCTCTGCTTTTAGGACAAAAATAAAAAACTTTAATTCTTAACATTGGGGAGCTAGGAGGGATTGATTTTCTGTATCTGCCTAGGGATCATTTTGCTTGTGTGCAAAATAGAATAACTATCTTGAACACTATATTTACACATGCAGATTTGTGTTTAGGTAAAAACAGTAAAATTTAGATTTATGAGCCTTTGAAAAATGTAGAGTTTTATTTTTTTCTTGCTGAAGAAAGCAGGAATTTGACACAATTCCTGCAGCATTAAGATCAAATGTGAAACTTTTGGAATGTATCAGCTGCCAAAGGCAGCATTTAATGAGATCTCCTGGCATACAAGGTATAGCATTTTATATTGTCCTATGCAGCATCATGAAAATTCAGTTAATCCAGTGCTGGAAATGTATCACTATATTATAAAAACAAATACCATACATGCTATGAGCAGACTAATACAACATTCTTTTGTGCATGGAGTACTTACAGCAGAGAGACATTATTGAGATGGCATGGAGCCTATTCTCCGATCTGATATAAGGCCTCATGCAGATAACAAAAATATTTCCAAAGCAGGTGATGGCAGATACAACCCAGACAAACACTCTTTGTATGATGCTGGCTAAAAGATTCTCAAGGGATGAAATCCCATCAGTGTTGGGCTTACAGCTGCGCACATGAGGGGCATATCCACAGTACTGGAATTTCTTAAAATATCTGGTTGTAAGAAAAACAGATAATAGATGGTTCTAATTTTGGTATCAAAACATCAAGATTCTCTAGTAGCTATTCAGAAAACATCCTGAAAGAAGAAAAATCAATTTAAAACTGTCAAAATTTGACAACTGCTCACATGCTGCTTTTCATATACTTTTTATCTTCGATTATCCAGTATTCTGTAAATTGTAAAATTCAGACCAAAGAAAGCAAGCTGGTATAATCTACTTACATGTAGGAAAGGTTTCTCAGGGGTGTGAACATTCTTTGCTGGATGTTTGCAATTTCAAGGCCCTCCAAGCTGCTGTAAACAATATACTCTCAGTAAAAGGCCATAGAAACTCAGTAGTAAAAGAATAAACTTTATGAGCATTTAATTCATTATTATAGGAAACTAGACATGAACTTTAATTGCATATAATCTGTCATCCCTTTGAAACTTGAGCAGCAAGTCTGCGTAAAATCTGAAGTGGAATAAAATAAATTACAGTTGATTCTAAGAAATTTACTGTTTTTCCAAAATCACAAAGGCAGCACTTTCAGTGCTCTCAGCAGTGCAATCTCTGATTACTATGTTCTCCTAAACAGTATTGTTCTACTGATGTTCTTTCATCATCTCTGGGAAAATAATAACTTGTTCCAATAGTAATACTTCACATGTCCCTTCTCCTTTTTATCCCAGAGCCTGCTTTACTAGAAAAACAAACCACTGCAGAAATTCAGTCTTCACTGTGTCAAGAGTGAAGGAAGCTGTGACACAGACCACGGCATGTAAGGGCCACGCTGGCCTTCATGTGACACAGAGATAGGATTTCTTATTTTATTTTCTTAATATATTGAAAATGGCACTATTATTTCCTCTGCAGTGCTAGATCAGTGAAGTGTAACAAAAAGATAATGTGTGTAAGTTTTTATTTTAGACTTTTTTTTAGAATCTTTGTTCTTCAGTTTCTGCATTTTTCCAGTTCAGGCAATCCATTGTTTAGATGTGCAACCGGTTAGAGATCTTTGGTTCTCCTTGTGGGCAACCTTATTTGAATACATCGTTTCATGCTTTGAATGCAATATTCCTGTGCTCAGAAGCACATTTAGGCAAAAGTGGAGAAAGGTAGCAGTCCTACCTTACACAGTTGCTGTGGACTGATGGGCAGTTTTGTCAAGAGACAAGACAAAAAGCACCCAATATGGAATTGTGTTAGTTTTATTTAAGCACTGCAGTGAATCTCAGGGTGTGCTTTCCCCAGCTATTACTATTTCAAACTACCAAACAGGCAACTGTTGTTCTACAAACTGCTGAAATATACAATTTCCTATAGCTCTAGCTCAAGATTTAACACCTTTCTTAACTTAAAAACATGGAAGTTCATGGTCACTGATTTGCAAGAGATCTTTGGTGTTAAGTAATGGATAAAGTATATGCTGTAGCCTGACTGGTAGGGAGGTAAGTAATTATTCTTTTCTGTGCTCAGCTGCTTATTTTCATGAAACTTGTACAGCTTTAATATTTTCAGGTTGTTAGCCATTTACCAAATTTAGCTGAATTTGGCCACTTGCTTCCAGATCACTGTGAGAAAGCTGGACGGATCAACAGAAGCACATACACTGCTGGCTACAGCTCAGGGGTCAAATCATAAACTCTTACTACACTCCTAGCAAGAAAATATCTCTTTTTGGATATCCACAATCATTTTTAGTGGGGCCTGTTGTGATAAGACAAGGGGTAATGGTTTTAAACTAAAGAAGGATAGATTTAGACTAGATACATGGAAGAAATCTCTTACAAAGAGGGTGGTGAAACACTGGAACATGTTGCCCCGAGAGATGGTAGATGCCCATCCGTGGAAACATTCAAGGCCAGGTTGGACAGGGCTCTGAGCAACCTGATCTAGTTGAAGATATCCTTGCTCACTGCAGGGAGGCTTGACTAGGTTTTTAAAGGTCCCTACCAACCCAAACGATTCTGATTTTGAAATGATGACCAACAAGAACCAATGCTGTGCTTTACCAAGCTGGCTACTGTAGATGTGAAGCAGCCTGTGAAGATATACTTAAATCTACTGCAGGATAATTTCCAGTTTACAAGATTGTCACTGCATTATCGCAGGATAATTTCCAATTTACAAGATTGTCAATGCATTATTGCACAGTTCTAGGAAGAGTCCTGCTGGCAGAATTAAAGGTAGAGCTACTACGGTAGTGCACTCACAAAAACTCCCCCTCAACTCTTCCAAAAGATTTTTAAAAGTACCACCTCCCACTGACACAGCAGCTGAATCCTACCTGGTTTGTGTTTTTCTTTTCATGGCATTAGCAATAGATTCTGTAAGAATGGAAATATGTTCCCAAACTTGCACATAGACCAAATTCCTTTATAATTCCTGTCTTTACCTGTACTAATGGTACCTGCCCATGACATTAATAGCCCCAACTGGACATCTCATTACCCTCAAGCCCCGTGAACAAATTGTGCAAAGTTGAACAAGGATTACATTAATATTGTTCTGTAATAGCAGAAAAGACAATGTTCTTCTCCCAGCTGAATTTATGCTTTGTTT
This sequence comes from Todiramphus chloris collaris, assembly GCA_025345505.1. NCBI lineage: Eukaryota > Metazoa > Chordata > Aves > Coraciiformes > Alcedinidae > Todiramphus > Todiramphus chloris. Next base: position 14,152,906 of record JANVCC010000076.1, on the reverse strand, counting down.
TTGTTGGAAAAATTTCCATTATGAAACTGGTATTTTCAGAAAGGAATATTCCAGGCTTAAAATGCTGAGGATCATCAGTGCAACTATAAACCATTACAATGGCAATTTCTTAAAAAAACATATTTTGGATTATGTCCTTCTGAAGGAGGTGTGCATAATCACAAAGAAAATGCAGCTAAAATGTAAAAACTTGATACTTACAGGGATTTGAGTTTAATTAGAAAATCAAACTGGTCTATTTTTATTTTCTTGATGGGGTTGTAAGAAAGGTTCCTGTAAATACAACATAGACGTAAGCAACTTTGTACATCTTCCTTACACCTTGTTGTAAAAATAAAGTCAAACTACATAAGCCCTTTGCTTTTCCAGTCCTGTGGGAAGGACTTGTACAATTGACAGTTCCAAATGCAAATGGGAACATACATTTAGTGTTATTCAGCTTGCTAAGGCAGTGGAAAGAACAGTCATATGCTTCACACGCATGATACTGTGATGTACATGCACATACACACCTGCCTCCCCAGCCTGTTGCTTAAAGGTTTTGACTACAGAAATATTTAGTTTTTAACCTTCTCAGACTTGTCTTTCAAGTAAAAGAAAGGAGCTGAACTGCACACATTAGACGCTATCACTGTGCAAGAGTGTTTCTAGGTACATCGCCTTCTTCTTCTCCCTGTAACTTTTCCTTATGTTTCATTTTGATTTTGTAAATAAAATGTGTAAATTCAATAAATGCAGCTGTACACGCTTAGTTGCCCCAGTGTATTGTGATGAATCCCAGGGGTGATGGAAAACCAGAAATTAGGTATTCCACATACTACCTCCTCTCTTCCAGAGAGGCCTCCAGTTTTGTGACTAGGGCCTCTTTTGGATTATGCGAGAAAGAGAGGGACTTCCCAGCAGCGGCATTTGGCTTTGCCTGTGTATGCATCACAGGGAAAAGGGAGACTTTCTTTCTGGTTTTAGAATACCTTACGGTTTTTTCAAACTCTTGCACAGGAAAAAGGCAGTTGCAAAGAAGGTGTCTGTATGATCCACTTACATGTATATGATCTGTTTTTATAGCCAGATCCCAATATCACTTTAAACACTATTTGATTTCTCATGACATAGCTAGCATAGCTCATTTTTATATACTAACAATATCTAGAAAAAGGTAGAATTTGAACTTGCTGTCTTTTGGGACATGAAGCTACCTGTGTTTTACAAGACTATTCCAGGCAAAATGTTAGATAGAATTACTTTTGGGATAAGTATTTTTTTATGCAGAGATTAAATGATGCATACAAAAAAAAAAAAAGTGCTCTTTTCTTTCCCAGCACTCATGACTGAAAGCATTATAGCCATTGATTAATACACAGTTATTTAAAAAAAAAAAACAACAACAACAACAAAAAAAAATCCTTACAGTTGTGAAAGTTCCTTTAGATCCTTAAATATATGTGAAGGAAGTGATTCAATCTTGTTGCTAGCCAAATCTCTGCAGAAACAGCCACAGGTGGGATACAGTAAGTTCTTACCCTGCTCAGTAATTTTACCAAATAGTTTTGTAATTTCAAGACACACAGTTTTGTTGCATTTGCCAAATCAGATATTATTTATTATATAGGTTATCAGAAACTTGGCCTATAAAACAATATTGTTAAAACAACATGGGAAGCTAGATTCATAAGATCTCTCTTTGGTTAGTACAGATATGCCATTAGATACGTAATTTTTTATTATTTTATTTGAATCAAAAAGAAAGTAAAATACTCTTAACTTGGATTGTAGGATGGAAATAAACATTGTTTCATGGTGGTACTTCTTTCACATGGGCTAACCAGCACTTCTTTTAGTTCTTCTCTCTACATTGCTCCTTACTTTCACTAAACATAAATGCTACTAACTGTGGACAGAGGAGTAAAGGTCTCTGACTGAAACTGGCAAACTTGTCTAAAAGACACTGAAAGCACACAAGCAAGCAGCTAGACTGTGGTGATATAAGATTAATTAATATTATTCTGTTCGGGGAACATAATTATCTTGTGAGCAAAACCTCCGATATTATTGGTGCAGAGTATTTTATTGACTATTTCTTCCCTGTTAAATATATAGGGAAAAAACTAAGGATGGTGCTATCTCCAGAGTGTGTTATATGAAACAGAATTGATGAGAAATTATATTTGCAATATAAATGATAAACTTTGTGACTTGTTGTACAAATAAGAAGAAATCTACTCACAATTCGTCTAATATCTGGAGAGAAGAAAAACTGTTTTCATTTAAAGAGCTGATTTTATTTCGTCTCATCACCCTGAAAGAGTAAAACAAACTTACATTGCTGCTTCTTGACACCTATTTGGTTTTGGAGAAAACTTTTTATAAACTTTAAAAACTGTCTCCTCTCTGCATGTTAAATATTCTCAATTCAGTTAACAAGCTAATTGGATCTAGAAGCTTATGATTTTACCATTTGATATGTAACTTTTGTAGCCTATACATGCGTGTATTTGTGCATACATATATATATATCCCCATAAGAGACTGATATAAATTGACTGAGGTCAAGAGGCTTGAATGAACAACCTGGAGTCTGAAAAAAAAAAGAGAAAGCCAGGAATATGGATACTGCACAAGAGCTAAAAATTGAAAATGACGGGTACCATGGAGCCTATTAATCTGTCAAAAAATGGAAGGGATTTTCTGAAGATTATTATTTTGTCACTGAAGAAACTTTGGGGAAAATTCTAAAACCAATGAGCCAGCCAAGCCACTAGCCAATCAAACTCTTTGAAATGAAGGAACAAGCTATGTATCTTGCATGTATGCCGCTTTTTATTATAAGTTTTTTACCTTCTTTTCCAAGTAAAAAGTTAGAATAAAAATTTCTAAATCTTAATATCAGTCAAAACCTCTGCAGTGAAGTTTAGTTGCATATATCAACACTGCAGTAAATGTAAACAGTGGTTATTCTATATGACATTTAAACCCAAGCATTTTAATTTAATCTCCTTGAGATCTAAATAACCATGATACTCAAGAAACATTTCATATGAGCTGTGATGAATGATCTGACTGCTCAGATCAAGCACATCTCACTCTGGCTAGCCAGCACATCCTATTACTCACAGCACAGTTAGAGTGTTGCAGGTGTTGAAAGTGACATTTCTCACATGACGGATATGGTTGCCTTCGAAGTCTCTGGGACATAAAAACAAAACATCAATCAATCAAAATAAATTCAGGTAGTTATTCTAAGGTCAGTAAAGAAAAATACTACCAGAACTTCATGACTGCACAGAAGAGAGCAGGAAGCAGACATGTAATAGTTTTGCACACTTAATTGATTACTTCAGGTCATCAATCCTGCAGTGACCCAGCAGCCACTCTGTAAGATCCAGTGCCCCATTAGAAAAGGTGTCATAGTAGTGCCATACAAACACAAGAAAATAATCTTTTTCTAGTGAAATAGGGTAGACTTACAGCCAGTTTAATCTTGGCATATATTGGCACAGAGGTTTATCAGGTAACTGAGCAAGAGAATTATTCATCATCGCTCTGTAAAAAAGAGAAATAGTATAGCTGGCTATATTTGCCAAAAGTTACATCATAGAAAATATTCATGTCTCTTATGTTTGTACTTTTGGAAAAAAGAAAAAAGGGGGCAGTCAAAGCTTGATATGTTTCTCATAGTCTTGAAGGTAATATTATTAAACTTCCATGCATTTTCCCTATGGCATTCTGCAGAACAGCATTTTATCCTTAATTTGCTAATTACCAGGTAAAGGAAAGATCCTCACTGCATTTCACTGCTATTTAAATAAAACATGACAAGTCAATACAAATATTTTTACTATTTTGTCATAACATGTAACTTCTATGGGTGACAGAGGAAGGGGGATATGGAGGGAGGTTTCCCTCTGGGCTGCACTCGCAGAGGCTCTCTTGTCTTTGGGGATGGAGAGGACAGGGACAGGTTAGAATAGGATCTCAGGAGGGAAGCCAAGCTGCTGCCAGGGAGTGATGTGCCCCTTGCCTCCTCCACCTCCTCTCTGTGTGACAAATGACACACATTGTGGCAGCTGCCACGTCCTTGCCCTCTCAGTGACACTCTTTTTACCATTGTTCCCACCCATCTCCCTTACTCAAAGGCCAAAGGGTGGATTAACAAAACTTGCTCATCCTTGATGAGCAAACACAGTTGTTATAAAAAAGGTTTTTTATATATATATGCCCTTTCAATTCTGTTCTTTTAAATAACACTTTCAGTTCTTAATTAATTACTTACAGGAGAATAAGTGATTTGAGTCCATAAAAAGTTAATGGAGAGATCTGATTTATCCTGTTATTTTCAATTACCCTGTAAATTACAGTAAAACAGGTTGGTAACTGACTGCAGTCTTAAACAGATTATAAAAAGTAATATACTTTGAAATGGATTTCTTTAAATGTCCATTCAAACAACTCAAAAAAAATGAATGCACTGCTTCTCAGCAGATTGGGATAGTAATTGAATTAATTTCCTTTCAGAATAATTCAATTAAAATAAAATATTACTCAGATAAATTAAATATTTTCAAATCAGAAAAAAATTTATTTTCTTGCAAATTTTAAGATTTTTTTTATCAAGGATAAAAACCAATGGATTCTCTGTGAAAACAAAGCATCACCACATAACAGTGTTCCACAGCAATCCAACAGTTCCAAACACACATAAAAATATTATTTGTTTATTTTAAATAATTTTACAGTGTCAAAATAGTATTTAATTTTCATCTGTCTGAAAAGCATTAATAAACCAATATTTCAAATTATGACAGTCATTTTGTCTGGGACATTTCAAGCATTATTTACAGGGAAAGACCTGCCCCCCCAATTATATTTCTATTGTTTTATAGTATCTGAGTTATTTCATGTATTAATTTGTAACAAGAAATTAGTAATAAATATTATTTAGTATTGTAAAATTCATCAGCCATTGGATCCATTAAGGCCCAAGAAACTAATTTCAGCTCTCACCAAAATCAATTGGATTTTTACCTTATACAGTGTAGCAAGAATTCCTTTGTTATTATTGAGTATAAAGTACTGCTATGCACAAGAAATGAAAGCAATCCATATACTTTTTTTGCCTTGTTTTAATTATTCCTTTACAAAATAAACATACAAATAAGGAAACAACATACAGCCATTCAAGTCTGTGGAGATCTTCAAAGACACCAGGCTTCAAACTGGTTATCTTGTTGTCACTCAAGTATCTAAAGCAACACCAACCAAAGATAAATTAATAGAATGATTAATTAGCATCAGATGCATGAAAAAGAGATTTTTTTCCTCTTGATAATTTATCAGAATAAATTAAACATTTTTCATAAAGATAATTTTTATTTTGGTAATTTTCATGCCCTTCTTTGAGATCAAGGCAGGACTCTTTCTAGGGAGGACTTCCAGAGAAATCATGTAGAACATTTTGTCTTATCTATAAGAAAACACAGTAAGCTAAATATTATCACTGTATCATATTTTAGGTCCTTCCCACTTTCCTTCTGTGAAATGATTAATTCCATGAATGTTCCGTTCAGTCTTTGCTAAGGACATTAGACATAAATGTAGATAACAGTATCATGGAAAAAGAAAGCCTGAGCAATGAATGAGGAGGGGTACTATAAATGGTCTGGGAAGGTCATAACATCAGCTATAATAACAGATACCCTACCACACTCATGTGACAGATAAACAAGAGGTACAACAGGTCAAAATTTTCCTTTTAAAACAAAAACCGGAACCAAACAATGTAATTAATGCGCTGCCCCTTTCGCTGAGCTTCCCTTCAAAGTTAGAAGTACCTTTCAAAAAGCTGCTACAAAATAAAGACAAAAGTGTTCTTTTCATTACCAACACTGGTTATTTTAGTTTGCTTCTGTAAACCAAAATACTATGTTGAAGAGTTTTTGTTCATCCCAAGCTCTTGCTTTTGTTTTACTCTTTTTTCATTCTCTTTGTCTTGCTGCAGGGTAACTATCATACTGTCTCCATCCTGAGAATTTGGGGACTAGGAGTGAAGTATGGAGTCCAACTGCATTTTCAGAGTATTGTCCTGTCACATAAACTTGCACAGATAGCTCTTAATCTATCTTTGCTTTCTGAATCCAGTTGTTGACTTAAAGTTTTGGATCATTTTGTAACTTCCTAATATGGAATCAAATAAGAGAGGGATGTCCATAGTGACTCTCAGAGCTCTTTCCGCTGCTTTGTACTTCAATATTTGAAAAGCAATACTTACAATTTTGTCAAGTTGTATAAACCTTTGAAAGCATGTTCAGATACAGCTCTGATTTTATTATTTTGAAGATACCTAAGAAGACACAAAAGCAGCAAGCACTTCTTTAAGCATGCAAGGTCAAACAAGCATAAATAACCAATTAAAATCTATCAACAAAATGAATGCACATGTGATACTTGAAAAGAAGCTGTCAAACTTGTTACACTTTAAACTTGACAATAAAGATTTCACAGCTATAGCTGCAAAGATCATAGGGGTCTTTTAAAACAAATACACACTTCCCCAGAAGAATTACAAAATTTAAAGGTACACTTTGTTTGCCTGAGATGAACAGTTAAATGGTTGCAACCTCCTGTCATAACCTTTCAATTCTCACCTGTGTAACATGATTTTTATGTTTAGTCAGAACCCTGCTTCATTGTTAATAAAAATATCTTACTAATATTCTGTAAATGAAACAATATTAATTTGTTCCTTCTGCTTTTCTTTATCTACTTTGATGCAATACAGGTAAAAAATACAATTTACTCTCTCGATAGTATTTGAACATATATCCTTATAATTAAATTACAGTTAATAAAGCATCCAGATGCATTGCTGTTAAAAAGCAGTAAGAAATCTGACACAGTTTTACAAAATGGTTTAGTGTCAAACACTTCTCAAAAACTTTCTGAAAATGTACAGTTATCGATCAGAAAAGCATGAAACTAATATTGGGAACAAATGTTTTGTACAGATAGATATCGACGTGTATGTTTCTTTTAATGAAAACATATCTTCCAAGACTTTGAAGGTCATAGCATCAGTTAGCATTATGAACACAAGATGGTGCTTCAGCACAGCATAGTTTCCATGAAGGTTACACTCCAGTAAGCTTTCTAGGGATGTGAAGTGACTTGAATTGGTGCAACAGGAGCCCCACTCTAGACTTGTGCATTTAATTCTTGATTTCACTAATTCTATATAAAGCAAACTTGTTAAGGACTGTGGTTTTTGAATATATATGTTACACATCATAAAACACAATGCAGTATTGTGTTGCTATAACATTTTGACTAGTTGGGACATTATCAGATTGGCACCAGATATAATTAGGAGTAAACCCAAGTGTTATGTGAGTGAGGTTCCCATGACAATGGGAAGTTTAAGTTTCCAAATTTTTGTTTTGAAGAAACAAGTTATTTATTTTCTTTTGGCATATTAGTATTCATTATAAATCTAACTTCCTTCAGATACTGAGAAAGTTTACCATTTGTCAAGCATAAAATAGTCTCTCTCTATATATAAATATAAAATAAAATAAATGCAAAAATTATAGTTGTGCAAAAAGAGAGCTATTTGAGCCAAATGGATTAAACTATTAGATAAGGTATTGAAGGTAAGACAAAAGAGAATTTTGAGTATAAAGTGAAGGTGACAGACATTAAACTCTGTGTGTGTCTGTGTTAAAAAGAGAGGATGAATATTTAAGACACTAAACAGATATTTTAAGTTGAAGCACTTCCTTACAGATTTTTAAGGTCTTGGTATTTCTGGAAAGTGTCAGCAGAAAGTTTCCTTAGCAGATTCCCCTGAAGAGACCTGTAGGAATGAATGCACATAGTGAAACTACTGTCTCAGCCTCCTACAGTGCTGCCACTTGTGTTATTCAATAAGAGCAGCTTTCACTTTGCTAAATAATAAAAGCAACATTAAACCATCTGAATATGCTGCTGCAGTTTGTCTGAATATTTGTATCCATTTAAGCAGTAAGCTAAATACTTTATCAAGTGCCAAAAGCAACTGGCAAAATAATAGTTATATCTAAGAGGTAAAAAGATTTGAGTATAAACTAAATCACAGATTGATTTCAAACCTCAAATGCCTATAAAGCTTATTTCTCAGTGCATGTGTCCTTATGTCCCCATAAGGCACTGACTCAAGTGTCCTGTCAAGAACAGAAATTGTTAAGGACATGATTGCATTGGAAGAGAGTCTATCCCAAAAGCCAGTAGAACAGACTTACTGCTTTTCTAAAGCTAGAACTGGGACATTATTTTTAAAATCTTTGTTGACTCTAAGCCAACCACAAATTTAAGCATATATTTGACATTCCACATCAATCTTTGTTATCAAGTATTGCATCAACCCAAAAAGGAGAACCTCAGACAACATATGAGCACAAACTGGTACTGAACAGGAAGATGCACACCTGCTCAACAGGGAAGATCTTCAGGTAAGGATACATGATGCTGCTCTCTGCTTACCACACAGAAAACAGCCTCTCAAACAGTGATGTGCAAACTAAGAGGAATATCAACCATCGCCTGATGTCACATGTGTATCTGTATGATGGTCCAGCCCGGAATAAATCCTTTTAAATAATAGTGTATTCAGAGACATCAAACAAGAACTAAAAAGAGTTGCTCAAGCAGGTAGTTCCATTGAATTCAAGGTTATTGTCAAGAATATAGACTAGAAATATTGTCATGATCATAGAATAATAAAAATGTTCTAAGCATTGTGTCTTAAAAGGAAACATTTATTTTGAAGATTCCTTTAGATATCCTGAAACTGTTGCTATCTCAAGTCACTGTTACAAACATGAAATAATCACACCACCCAGAGTTTTCTAGTTCCTTTTCTCTCCTTTTATGCAGGGAAAATCTGTACTTAAAACATTGATGGACTTGTCGAGAGAGAGACATACTATGTTTTCACAAGCTGAGCAAAACGGTCATAATTATAAGGTTGTAGTTATGAAAAGGTTGTAGAACTGATAGTCAAATCTGAACAGAGCAAGAGACCACTTTTCTGCTCTACTTACATTATGGTTATGTTTGCAGAGACTGATGGGACAGCATATAATTTGGCATCATCACAGGAGATCTCCAGACCGTGGCAGGTACACTCTGCTGGCACAGCACCAGCCACTGCATGAGAACAAGAACATAGTTGTGGCAAAAGGTGGGATGGGTGGTGTATTGAGATGTGGAAAAAAGAAATGTGGTGTGAAAGAACAGTGAGCACAAAGACAGACATACCAAGATGGGTTAAAAAGAAACCCATGCATACATTCTTATATAATTTGTTTAGACCTGGGAAGAACCTAACTATAAATATAAACAATATTTGTATTACCCCCTCACCTCTGTGGAAGAGCTTGTGAAAGCTCTTGAGCTTTAGGCTTGATATACAGGAATCCAGCATGCATTTTTTGTGGGTCCTTTTTAGATTATTCCATCCTGTTTTATTTAGTAGAATGAGTACAATTCTGTTCAGGTGAAAATGTCATGAAAGTGGGATGAAAATGGATCAGGAATTCACTGTTCCCTTTTACCCCATCTCTGTGCTTTAAGTTAGGGTTGAGAGTATAATGTAGAGAATATAGTAGGCAGCAGAGTCAAAAAATCTGTACAAAGGGGCGCATGCCTGCAGAAGTAGGGAGGGTTTGCAAGAATCATTTGATGTATGAAGAAGTGAATTTGGAGGACTGTTGCCTTCATTTCACTCTGAAAGATGTGTGCTTCATGGTCTTTCCAGAGATGTTAATGTGTTCTGATAAACATTCATATTGTCTTCCTAACTGGCATAAATTTGACTATTCTCACAGAAAAAGAGTCACTCTTAGTAGAACTGAAATTAGCTTCAGTGAATTTGTTTACCTGAGACATTAATTCTGTTTCACCATAAATGAACTGCACTGTATTTCTCTTTCTGATAACCATATTTGCTGTGCATTTCTTTCTAGGAATCATCAGTAATAATCAAAAAAATAGTATCTCTAATTACTTACAGCACTCGGGTATCTTTGTCTGAAATGCATACAGAGATTTCAGTTTATTGTATTTGTCCTTTGTATAGTGTTTATCAAATTGCACAGACCATCCATTGATGTCTTCTAATAAAAAAAAAAAAAATAGAGGACACATTAGAACAGAAATAGAAGGTAAAATACCTTCACTAAATTGGGTTGAAACAAGTTTTATCTAAATAACACGTTTTTTCCAAAAAGTTTCGTAGACCTTTGCATAACCTTATCTTTATAAAGCTGCCTAATCACATGTATGTACAGAGATTATAAGCTGAATAGTAGACTCCAACTACTCAACTACTTACTTCAGAGGGCTGTCTCACACTACCACAGTTTGTTATTTCTTTCTGAAAAATCCTGATGAAGGCCAAATGAGCACTGCTTTTCAAAAGAATGAGTGACTTGGTGTAACATATTCAACTCAGTATGTTTAAGCTTAATATACATCTTCTTAAACAAAGCATTATTGTGTATTACCAGTTTGTAACTGTACATAGATGTACTGGAACAGACTGGTTTGTGGCCATAAGGGCAAAAATTGAAGACCAGACCTTTGAATTCATTCCCACAAATGGGGATTTCCAGATACAGCGGTGGTGGAAATAACTACAGACTTGTTTCTTGGAACTCTGTCATGTCTGACATCTGTAAATTAACTGACTGGGTAACCACTTCCAAAACAGGGCAGGAATACACATCACCACAAAACAAATCAAACAAACAAAACAAAAACAAACTAGAAAAATAATTTGCTTTTAATAGGTCTGATCTGATTTTAGTTTTATTGAGTCTCACCTTGATTGAAAGCACTACTTTGTAAGACTATCCACTGTCAAATGACATTTATACAAGAACTATAAGAATGGTTCTGCTTTGCCAGTCATTACAGTCTTAGTTTCACTTTTATGATATGCTAGCAACAGTCTTTCCTCCTGTGATTTCACATAGTAATTGTTCAGTTATTCTTAAATACAAATCCTCACGGACATTTCTCTACAACTCTTTATATTCAAGTAAGCTTTACTACTGTATCAATTAGCTTCAAAATAGACAGGCAGAAATAAAATATATTTCTTTGCAGCTTTTTCTATACTGAATTGATATCTCATTTTACATGTCACAATACAACTCAGTTGTTTTCTCAGCTAGGTAGGGAAACTATCTTGGAAGCATCTCCTGAAGCCTACCTACAGAGTGTCAGCAGATGGAGCTGTTCTGGGAGATGCTTGCCTCACTGCTGCCTAAACTGAAAAGATGCACTATACATTCCAAATAATAGATATTATGAAAGATGTAGTAGCTTCATAGAATCATAGAATCATCAAGGTTGGAAAAGACCTTTAAGATCATTAGGTCCAACCATTAATGCTACTCTACCAAGTCCACCACTAAGCCACAGGTTGAATATTAGGAAGCACTTCCTGACAGAGAGGGCGATCAGACATTGGAATGGACTGCCCAGGGAGGTGGTGGAGTCACCATCCCTGGATGTGTTTAAGAAAGGCTGGATGTGGCGCTTAGTGCCATGGTCTAGCCAATGTGGTGGTGTTAGGTCATAGGCTGGACTTGATGATCTCAGAGGTCTTTTCCAGCCTCAGTGATTCTGTGATTCTGTCTTTCCCTCAGCCACTAGACAGGTCATCTTCTCATAGAAGGAGATCAGGTTCATCAAGTAGGACCTGCCTTTCATAAACCAATGTCATCTGGGCCTGATCCCCTGGTTGTCCTGTATATGGTGCATAATGGCACTCAAGATGATCCGCTCCATAACCTTTCCTGGCACCAACATCAGACAGACAGGTCTGTAGTCCTCCTGATCCTCCTTTCAGCATTTCTTGTAGATGGGCATCACATTTGCTACCCTCCAGTCTATTGGGACCTCCCCAGTTAGCCAGAACTGCTGGTAAATGATGGAGAATGGCTTGGTGAGCACATCCACCAACTCTTTCAGTACTGTTGGATGTAAAAAGTCCCCATAGACTTGCGTATATTTAAGTGGCATAGCAGGTCACTGACTGCTTCCTCTTGGATTGTGAAGGTCTCATTCTGCTTCCATCTCACGGGGCTGGGTGTCTAGGGAACAACTAGTTCTACTGCTAAAGGCTGAGGTGAAGAAGGCAGAATTAAGCACCTCAGCCTTTTCCTCATCTCTTGTCACTATGTTTCCTCCTGCATCCAATAAAGGACGAAGATTCTCCCTAGTCCTCCTACTGTTGTTAATATATTTATAGAAACATTTTTTATTGTCTTTAACAACAGTAGCCAGGTTTAGTTCTGGTTGGATTCCGGCTCTCCTAATTTTCTCCCTGCATAGCCTCATGACATCTCTGTAGTCCTCATGGGAGGCCTTCCCCCTTTTCCAAAGGCCATAAACTCTCCTTTTGTTCCTGAGTTCCAGCCACAGCTCTCTACTCAGCCAAGCCAGTCTCTTCCCCAACGGCTGTATTTCGGCACATGGGGACAGCCTGCTCCTGTTCTGCACCTTTAAGATCTCCTTTTTGAAGCATGTACAGCCTTCCTGGACCCCTTTACCCTTTAGGACAGACACCTAAGGGACTTTGTCAATCACTTTCCCAAACAGGTCAAAGGTCTGCCCTCTGGAAATCCAAGGTGGCAATTTTACTGACCCCTCTCTTTACTTCCCCAAGAGTTGAAAACTCTTATCATTTCATGTTCACTCTGCCCGAGATGGCCTCCAGCCATTATTTCCCCCACAAGTTCTGCTCTGTTCACAAGCAGCAGGTCTAGGAGGGCACCTTCCCTTGTTGGCTCCCTCACCAGCTGCATCAGAAAGTTATCCAAGAACCTCCAGGACTGTTCTCTCTTCGCTGTATTGTATTACCAGAAGACATCTGGGAAGTTGAAGTCCCCCATCCGAATAAGGGGCAGTGGTCATGAAACCTGTCCCAACTGCTTATGGAATATTTCATCCACCTCTTCATTCTGGTTGGGTGGTCTATAACAAACTCCCACCATGATATCATCCTTGCTTGCCTCCCCCCTGATTCTTACCGACAGGGACTCAACCCTATCATCACTTTCATTAATTTGTAGGCATTCATATTTCTCCCTAATATAGATGGCCACCCCAGTACCTCTTCTTCCTCATCTATCCATTCTGAAAAGTTGGTAGTCATTGATTGAAGCACTCCAGTTGTGCAAGTTAACCCACCAGGTTTCCATGATGGCAGCTATGTCATAGTTTTCTCAGTGCACAATGGCTTCCAGCTCCTCTTGTATATTGCCCATGCTGTGTGCTTTGGTGTAGATGTACTTCAGCTGGGCTAAGGATTCTGCTACCATTCTGGGGGGAGAAGCCCTAATTCCTGCTTGATTGTTCTCAGCTGCTTCCATAGGTACTAACCTATAAATGAGTCCTGTGTTTTTGCTGCCTGGGATCACCATCCCACTAGTACACCATTCCAGAAGCACCAGCATGCCATTCCCAGGCTCCTCTTTAGCAAGCCTGGTTTTATTCCCATTCCCCCTTTGAATCTCATTTAAATCTCTTTCAAGAAGCCCTGTTAATTCTTGTCCCAGGATCTTTTTCTCCTTTGTGACAAGTTTACCCCATCTGTTGCCAGCAGTCTTGGTGTCTCATAGACCAACCTGTGGTCAAAGAACCCAAAGTCCTGCTGGTAACACCAGGCTTGAAGCCAGGAATTCATCCGGTGCCTTTTCCCATCTAAACCCTCGTCAATCCCTGCAACTGGTGGGATAGAGAACACTACTTGTGCTCCTGATCCCTTAACAAGCTGTCCCAAAGCCCTGAAGTCTCTTGTCATTGCCCATGGATTTCTTGATTTAAGTTCATCACTGCCTATTTGAAAAATTATTAACAGATAATAGTTCAAGGGCTGACCTAGGGTAGGAAGCTTTCTCTTTATGTCCTCAACTCTGGCCCCAGGGAAGCAGCAGACTAAGCAGTGGGTCTGGTCTGCAGATAGGGCCTTCCGCTCCCTTCGAAAGTGAGTCCCCTATGATGAGGACACATATTTTTTATTTACTGAAGTTGTTTTGATACAAGGTATAGTTCAAGTCAGCCTTCGTGACACCTCTAAGCTAGGTGAAGCTTCCTCCTCATCAGCGGCATATCTATTTTCCAAGGGTACCTGGGAAGGTGCAGTAGCTTCTGGGTTGACACGCCTGCCACAACTGGCAGGAACTTGTTGCCACTGCTCCTTATCAACTAATTTATCATATTCAGCAAGACAAAGAGAGGATAGGAAGCCCTCTGTGTCCTGAGCAATGTCTCACTGTTGGGCCTGTTTCAAGGAAGGTAGGGTCTGCCAATCTATCTCCCTCTCACACTCCCTGATACTCCTTATCCTTTCCACTTCCTCCTTCAGATCATTTATCTCGTTGCACCGCACACAGCCATTGTCTTTACCACTGGCCATTTTGAGTGCCAGGCAAACAATCTTTGAGCTAGTTATTCGTTTGGCATGCATAGATCGAAAAGATAAAAAGCAACCCAAAATCTCTGTCTTCAGGAATGGCTACTTTAAGGGAAAAGACTTGAAAAGTGCCTTCTTCACTCAAAAATTAATCTGAATTAATTTATGCCCTGCAAGAATGACAGCTTCCCACCCAGAGAAGGCATTTAAGCACATCTTACTAACTTCTTCAAGAGCACTTGGTATGCTCTGATACATGAGCAGTTCTGCCAGTTTAGATCACTAAGCTGATATTTGTAAACAGGCTAATGCGTGTTGGACAAAGTGAAAAAAGGTGTTGACAAACCTTCAGAAAAACTACCTGTTTGAAATAATCAATTTTAGGACTCCCTGCAACATGGAATTTGTAACTAATGAGAATAGATTCTTCATCAAGCAATGAATGCCTTATAAACCTACCACCCTGTAGTTAGGGCTGTAATGAGGTTTCCCCTATCATTATTTCTGAATATTTAACTGGAGCACATCCATTGACTTTCATTTGCAAGGATGGACTCAGGAACTGGGACCTGAAGAAACTAGCGGGAATACAATGTACACAGAGGGAGGTGATATTTAAGAAGACAGGCATCTTTCACTGGTATTTTTTTAAAAGAAATTAGTAAAGACGTATTAAAAATTAAATTATTCTTGGAGTATAATCTTACCAAATGCATCCAGGAATACAGTCTCAAAATATTTTTTGACTTTCCAATTCATAATTACAGTCCTAAAAAGTTTTGTACAATTAACCACTTATCTGAATACCTAATTAACAGCAATAAATTCTAATTCTCCTGTAAACCAATGAACACAGAAAGTATAATTTTTCTACATTCCCCTGCTTTTGACACTAAAGAGTGGATAGATGAGATTTTATTCCACCTGTTAGTATTTTTTAAATGCTTTGCCATGTGACAAAGCAGGTACAAGAGGTGACCGTCACTGCTTTTCACATTTGCAGAGAAAAAGGATGAGCAGTGCCTCCTACACTCATAGGAATGGGTTCACTAGGAAGGGGAAGTTCACCAGTGTTTTCAAGGCAGTCAAGAGGCAGCTGTGTATTTTTGAGTGGCCATAAAAGAGAAGCGGGGAAAAAAGGACAGTGGAGAGAGAAGATGAATTATTTTGTGTTGGAAGCGTTCCAGTTGCCTGGAGTTTCTGGTCAGTTCACTTTAAATACTGTGTTTTTCTCATGGCATTGATTTTTCTGCCTTCTTTTAGAAATACAAAGGCATATCAGAATATAACAAAAGTTATTCAAAGTTTTCTGACCTTCAAAAATGTTTACTTTGGGCCAAACTTTGCGCCCAAACCTGGCAAAGTATTTATACAAACTGTTTTGTCAAATCCCAGAAGAATGTATTGTGTAAATAACTGTATTTAGTACAACTGTTCAGTGAAGCACTAAACGTCAGAACTGTAAGTGACTTTCTGATCATTTAGAGTTTATATGTTAGGTTTGTGACCTGTTTAGCTCTGTTGAGATTAGGTTCTCCAAATATTTTAAGAAATGACTGGTAGTAGTACTGGTCTTGAAATCTCAAACCGTATCATTTGAGAGAGTACAGTTCAGATGAGAAGCTGTTTTTTCCTGAGCCAATTCTAAAATAGATTATGTTGGTTGCACCGCTGTAAAATAAATGAGATGTCCAAAACCAGGGCATTAGCGAATCTTCCAGTCCATGGGATAAGTGAAATAACTAATTGTAAACTGGACTTTCTGACTACAGATTAATGTACTGTTACTGGCTAAAAGCTGTCAATTTCCATTTCTATGGGAAAGGAATGAGAAATTAATTCTGTTCATTCTGACAGACTACAGATTTGAATAATGCCTTCAGTGACAGATCCAAGAAAATAACAGCTTTGCTCAATTATACTTCTCTTATTTAGTAAGGAACTTATGACCAGCATATATGACTTTTTTCTTGTCCATGTCTTCATGGGTTATTATGCAGGGAAGTGCTATCAGTTAAATGCATAAGCACTCTAAAGAGACACTGTATCACCCTTTGATTTTGCCTTTGGTGGTGGTGGTGGTGGTCATAACCTGTGGGCCTATTTCTGCCAGTTCAAATATACTTTTTCTTGCTGTAAAAGATGACTTCAGGCTTTTCACAAAGTACAACCTGGAAACCCTGTGTCCTGTGGACAAGAAGCGATTCCTTGGAAAATATTTACAGATGAAGGAATATAATTGCCCTTTTCCACAGTGTTTATACTGTATACTGATACAGTCTAATAACTTACAGTCAGACCAAAACTGCATGGAGATTTCATAAAGCAGGTTGTTGCAAGTGCCTGAAGCATTCAACTCTGGGAGTGAATTTCACAGCATCAGTTTAGATACCAAAATGGAAAAAAAAAAAAAAAAAAAAAAAAATCTAAAACTGGACAACTGTCATGCAAGACAAAGCCAGTTTACCCAATACCAAACTGTGCATCACTCCACATTGACTACATCCTGTACCAACTGATTAATTGAAATGTAGCTTGCCTACTTAAATATCACAATACAATCACAGAAAAAGACAGAAATTAACTCAGTATAAATAAGGTTTACACTTCCCTGGTTGAGCTACATTTCATGCTTACAGAGTTTATCCTTGATTTTAAAACAACTTAATTAAACAAGAGCAACTTTTAAGAAAATAGGCTCAAACTTCCAAAAGATAACTATCTTCTCAATATTGTCTAAATATCTTAATTCCTGTGAAACATTTGTGTAGGGGAGTTTTCTTGTTTATAGAAAAATAGTATTATTCTATATAATTTGACTTTCTATTCTGTTTCTCTTGAATTGTTTACATTGTTTTAAATAAATATGATAGAATAAATTAAAATAAGCTCATAGCATGAATACACCTATAAAACCTTAAGTGGATTGAAAGTTCCCTTAGCAGTAAGATACTTCAGTGGAGACCAGAAGAAACATAAGTCTAGTGAAGTGTAAAGTTTGTCTTAGTTATCAACAATATTTAAAGATCTGAATAACAGTCAATTAAAGACCTCCAGAACTTCAGCAAAGATATTTCACTTGCTGATATTTGCACATTGGTGTCGATCTGATTATTTGTTTTAGTGCCATATACTGTGGACTAATAGCAATGCCAGTGAGAATAAAATTTGGCCATATATGAAAAATTTCCATGTGAAGCTTGAAATACTTTTTGCCAAGTATTGGCTAAATTTTGAGCATACCGCTGACTTCCATGTGTTTTCTTTTTGCTTCATAAACAGAATTTACTATCAAGAGCTGAAAAATGAATGATGTATCATACATTTTAATCTCACAATTTGAGTACAATGGAAAAAAAATGTCATGCCAGGAAAAGATAAGACTAATACTAATAATGAATAATGTTATAGTTAATTTGAAATATAAAGTCATCAAGGTCTTCTGCAATTTGCTTGGCCAAAAATGGGAAACTCAGAGCTTCTGAGATTTCTCATCCCTTATGAGCAATCTTGTAATATTAAACCATATACTTTGGATAGTTGTTTTGAAACATCCCATAGAAATTCAGATTTCTGCTATGGAAATCTAGATGATTTAAAGAATCTGCAGAACTGCAATAATTCTCTGTAGGTCTATAGACCTTCTTTGAAACACATATGAAAACAGCATGACATCTTTATATACTGTCATTACTTTCATCTTCTTGAATTTCATGGGGCCTTTTGAGAAAGAGGTAGTATGTTGTAACTTATTTAATAAAGCCAGCCAGTCACCTGATGATTTCATGGCACACAGTCACAGATGAGGCCTGTGCTTTCAGAGGTAAATAGGTGCAAGATTTCAAATAGTTTCTGCCTGCCCCAGTTCTTTCAGAAACCTGTCTGTGTTTCCCAGCCTATGAGCTAGACAGAGCTTAATGAACTTTACAGCTGGGGAGCTGAATGCTGCCTTTTGCTTGGACATCTCTTAGACCTGGGAGCAACACAATAATAAATACATTTAGCCAGTGAAATTAAATGTATTTAGCTGCTTTCTCCAGAGAGTCAAAACCACCTTAAATTAACTCTGCTCGCCTGTTCTTGCTTCATTGGACTGGAAAAATGTGGCTGTGACACTGATTAAACAACAAATGCAGACACTCTACAACCATTGCATAACTGCCAAAAAAGTTGTTTTTCCGAACTATCAGCAAAATTGCCAGGAAGCCAGATTTTTAAACACTGAGGAAAATTGTGCTCTCAAAATAGCTCAGGCTACTTTGTTCCATTAACAAACCTACACAATTAAAGACCCTGCTTATGAAAAGAAAAGATAAAAAGATACGCCTTAGCATGATGCTCCTTCCATTCTCATTTTCTTATTGCTAGTAAGTAGAGTGGTGGTTAAATATGTAACAATAGTCGCTGTTTTATTTAATGAATCATTTGCAGTGAAACAATCTAATCTATGGAAGTGCAAGGGATTATGTCCAATGCATGCAATTTTGTTTTTGAACAAAACCAGAAAAATAACTCGAAGTGAAATATGATACAGACTAAACTGTTTAACAAAGCAATTGGTCTTTTTGTTTCAGAAAGGGTGATCATGGGGCAAAGCAGCAGAGAAAAATTTACTGCCATACTCAAGCCTAAAAGAAGAAAGATCTCAGAGCTATAAGCTTTAATGACAAATTCTGAGACTTCAGAGAAATATTTTTGATTTTAAAATATCATATTCATGATAAATCTGCAGACACCCACTTCTTGATGCACTATGTTTTCAAGTTCAAAAGGTAAGACTGTATTTTCTATGGACATTTAAGGTTACCTAGCAACAATTCAAAAAGAACCTCTCATCACTCCAGGTGTGATAAACTGCTATGATCTCCCCCTTGCTGCAGTTTACTACACTGCCTCAAGATCTTCCCCATCAGGATATCATACACAGTATTTGAATTGTTTTGGAAACCCAAATAGGTGACAAAGGCACGTGAGTTTTTAAACATGAGTGGCTTCACTCTACTGTAACATATCAGTTACAATTCACCCCTTTCCAGAAGTGGAAGAAATAAATGCTGAAGTTGGGCTGACCAGCAGGATGTCCACACCCTGAGGCTAAGTATTAACACAGCAGTGTGAGACCTAGAGTTTGTTCCCAGCTCTGCCCAAGATCCTAATTTCAGGTAATTTCAGTTCTCTGGACCTTAGTTTTATGTTTGTTATTTGGACACAGAGAGCTTAGTGGAAGTGAAACAGATTTGAAGAAGTCACCATGAAGCCAATCTTTATGTGCCTGGGTTGGCTATGAACAAAGATTACAGCATGTATGAAAACACATCTCTCAGTGAGGATGTGGTTTCGTTTGAAGTACTTCTCATCATATTTTGCTGTTCCTGGGCATGCAGTGCATGAAACATGACTAATACTGGAAATCATCTCAAAAATTACTGTATTGGGTCTGTTGTGGCTACAGTTTAGCAGGGCTCACACAGCACCATGGCTGGTTTTTTCAACATTCCCTCCCACAGTGGGATGGGGTGGACAAGATCTTGGGAGGGGACATGACTGGAACAACTGACCCAAACTGACCAAAGGGATATTCCATACCATATGATGTCAGCAGAAGTATAATGCTAGGAAAAGGATGGGAAGGGCAAGATCGACTTGTTCTGCAGAGCAATTGCTACACGTTTGGAGCCCTGCTTCTTGAAAATAGCCAGATATCACCTGGTGATGGGAAGGAGAGAATAACTCTTTGTTTTCTTTTGCTTCTGCGTGCAGCCTTGCTTTGCTTTTTCATTAAACTGCCTTTGTCTTAACCCACAAGTTTCATATTATTGTCTTTGCCCTGGTCCAGCTGAGAGGAGGGGGGAAGAAGTGATAGAGCAGATTGGTGGGCACCTGGTATTCAGCCAAGGTCAAACCACTCCAATTACAATAATAAGTGTCTGTATAGGAATGAAATGGGGAATGAGAAAACTTTACGCATTAAAAGAGGAAAGGGACTGAAATGCTATGAGATAGTTGTTGTGACTAATTTCTGTATTTTCAGAGGCTCCTATCATGTTGGTCTCTTTTGTACAGATGCCTTTTAATTTTTGTTTCAAGAGCATTTGAACAATTTACAAAGTAATTTTCTTGGAAGATCTACCTGTGCTTTTTATGCTGGCTGATTCTCTGCTTATTCACTGATGTTTCTTAAAAGTGGTATTTCACAGTAATTGCAGTTGTTAATATTTAGCACACTTAGGGGCTTGTATTGAACAACTGGACTTCAGATTTGCTTATGTTTTAGAGTACTGTTTTGTACATAAGCTATATGCAAGTCTTCACTATGACATTTTTCTGTAAACATAGGATAGTGCTTATCAAAAGAAAACCCCAAAACAACAGCAACAACAAAACCCCAAAACAAACAAACAGAAAAACAGAAACAAATGCACAAACCCCAGAAAACAAAACCAAAACCAAACCCCAAAGTATTTCTGAATTCCTTTGAGGGTCTACACTGATTTTTTTTCCCTCCCTACACTTGTTGGGTTGAATGTTGTAGACTGACCACCTAAAAGCTCTTACTCAAATTTATGCAAGCTGAAAGTGTGAAAGAACAAAAGTTGACCTACCCAATTAGAATACCTTGTGGATAAGATTTAAATTTTCAATGGTACTGCATGAAATAATTACGACACTGGAACAATTTCATGTTGAATTCCTTTTCTATAACCAGGAGCAATTACTTCAACTGAAAACTGGTTGTACATTTAAAAAATGAATAGAAGGAACCAGATATAACTGCTGGCATAAGGCAGATATACTGAAGTGGTCCTAGGAAACTGCAGCAAAGGGAAAAAATCCAAACCTGATAATATCTTTGTCTTGGTAGCAAATCAGTGAGACTTCCTTTCTTAGATTTTAAGCAAAGTGAACAGTCAGAAAACAAAGCTATCACACAAAGATACCCATGCTTACTACAGTGTAGGGGCGCTGCAGAAAATCTCATCAGGACATTCCATGTTCTCAGGCGAGGAAGCGACTTTTCCTTTATTTGAACAATAAAGTTTGACTGCAACACCAGATTTGAGAAAATATTACTTCTGAATATCACCTTAATGCATTATACATGGCATGCATTTCTAAATGGGGTCAAGGCATGAGAAAAGCACTAATAGTGAGGTTTTCCTGGTAAGTCAATACAGTAACTCTTCACCTTTTGTAATTTAGGCTTTCAGAAATTGAGGCCAACTCATTCTTGAAATACTATACCCAGAAGAGGGTTCAATATCACAGCTGAATTGTCTTTCAAGCTCAAGTGTCTTGTGCATCCCATTACAAATCTGTGTATATTTTAATTGCCATTTGATCAAGATGTACACTTGCATCAAGTTATTCTATGATAGACTTATTGGAGCTATACAGAAATGAAACATGGTTAAAACAACTATTTATGGTACCTGGACTTATTAAACATAAGAGGGCACCACCATGAGTAATTTTAGCCACTCTAGGGCAAGATAATTACAGAAGAACAGAAAGAGAGCAACTTTTGTTCAGGATTTTGATTGCTGGCAACAGAAACTATGTCAGCAAATTACATAAAACTAGAAAAAGCTGCAAGTCCATTAAATGGGATTAGAACTAATAGTGACTTTCATGTGGAGTAAAATACTGAAATTTGATAGATATTCTTGTATCTATCAAATTTCAGTATAAGATACTATTCATAGGAACAAAAATCAGTTTCAGAAATGTACAATGAGATACATCAGGGACAGGAATGACAAGGATCACAACAGCAGGCAGCAGTGACCTGACTATGGGTATTCCCTGAGATTTTATCATTTTCAGACCCCAAAACCTGGTAAAAGTGCAGCTTGTACAGCACACTCATATAGTCATGGTTTTTCTCCCAAATCAGGACATAAATGATTTCTGAAAAATATTGAAAATCCTTCTAAATTATGTTTCCCAGCCAGCTTTAAAAGTCACATTAAGCTTTATGTAAACTTTGTTAGCACATACATCTACCTCGCCTCAGCCAAAATCTTTGCTTGATCACATACATCCATTTGTGCACACCAAAATGACACATGAAAACAAGTTCAAAGCAGGGATAAAATTGGATAAACTATCTTACACAAACAAAAATGTGGTCAAATCTTCCTTCCTAGCAAATGACTTGTGTGGTTTTATTAGCTAAACAAAAGACTTGCTATATCCTTTACAAAACATTTTTCACTTCCCTGTTCCTAACACTCTGCAGCTCTCTATTTAATGTGACCACTGCATGACTTTCAGTGACTACAAGTGATAGACACAAAGGAACATGTTAACCACATACCACAGTTGTCTTCATCAGCCTGATTCCCACAGTCATCATCACCATTACAGTGAAGTTGTTGGGGCAAACACTTTGTGATATTACCACATGGAAAGTAGCCCAGAGGGCACCTGACCCCAACTCCGGAAACATGATCTTCCAAAGAGTCACAAATGACTAAATAGAAACAGAAAGAATACACTTACTTTAAGATGTGCTTTTAATGTTTAAATATATTTGAGACTATGTTTTTACAAATACTCATTTGCATTTGAATGCGAATATCAAGTGATAAATAACCTAATATGTATTATTTAATTTGACATGCAATTACAATAGCATATTAAGGACTTGTTAACTTGGCAGAAAAAAAAAACATATATCAGTTAATTGATATAAAGGCAGACAGGTAATTCCTCCCCATGAACTTTGGTAATAAGATGGAAATGCTAATCACACAAGACAAATGGTATATCACCACTATTTAAAAGGATTGTCTTCACACTATAAATTAATCGATTACAGCAATATATCAGATAAGCTATGCAGAGATGGATTATATTAATTTGTGATGTAATATTAGACCTAAATAGATAAACCCTTTTATACAAAGTCAGAATTATATATTTTAAAATTTACTGTAGTTTTAAAGCAACTACTAGCTAAGAACTGATAAAGGATCAAAGAACAAGGAAAGTAAGATCAAACCCATGACACGCTTTTGCTGAAGAAAGACTAAGGTGACAGAAAGGTGCCATTATGAATCCTTTGGAAGAGTTGTTAGTCTGATCCAAAAAAATTTGGAGATATTGTTCAGAATCTATCAGTCTGAAGTTTAGATACTCAGATGCTGTTCTGCTAAGCCCATGGTTTATAGGAAGTAATTTCACAGTATACAGGGTCTTTTTCAACAGTACTGAGGAGAAAGGTAGAGGGGTGCTGATGAGGAACAGCCAGGGCAGATGGAGGTGTCTACCTATTCTCTGTCCCTCAGGTTTTTGTACTACAGTAGCTCCAATTACCCACATTTTCAGAGTCACTCTGGTGCACCTGAGGGACAAATTCTACCACTGCCAATTTTCCAGGGTAAGTGCAACTGATCTACTGCTTTTGTAATATATTACAGGGTGTCAACACAGATTTCTTTCTGTACAAGATCAACTTCTTCCCAGGAGCATACTATGGAGCAGGTTTTAAATTACTCTGGAATTAAATTTGTTCAGTCTCCAATGTATCCAATGTACCTAGTGCTCTTCACACCCCCAAAGCTTCAGTAAGCCTACTTAGTGAAGTACCTTTCTGAAAGGGTCTGCTTATTTAAGTTTTGAAGTGCTTTCAAAAAGGAATACCACCGCCTCATTATAGCTAGCATCTGATTTAGTGGATGCTGTTACAAACAAACAAACAAAAAAAGACAAAAATTCCAAGATAAATGATATATTAAGTATCATTGCTGTCTTAGAGCACTTAAAATACTCTGTGCCAACTTCACTACCTGTGATGTGATGCTTGCTCAGATAGTAAATTGCCATTTCTGAAACATGCAACTATTTTTCCAGGCTATTTTTATAAGACAAAATATAAATCTTTTATGTAGCTTTCTGAGATTAACAAAGAACATGTTTTTACACAGATTATAATTTTTGTCTTCATTTTTCTCCTGGCCTATGGAAATATTCACCTGAAATTGAATCAAGTACTTCAGATTCATAAGAAATCTCTTGTGGAAGAACATGTTAAACCCTTGCCAATGTTTACAGCTGTGGGAATGTAACATGTAGGAGCAATATCTGGAGGAAATTGGGATACTCTGTTATTCCCATATGCACAGAATTATCTTTACTGTGAGAATTGTCCTGCATAGCAAGTCATATATTCCAGTTAACAATCACCATATGATTTTGAAAAGTTGATTTGCTTTTACCCATAAAGATATAACCTATAAAACAGCTTCTCTTAGGAACTTTTGCCTTAGTTCCTTATCCCTCTTATATATTGGTGCCAAAAATAAGCCTATATTCTAATCCAAGGGTGAATTTAAACCTGCATATTTTTCATAAACCTCTCTGCTCTTCTGTGCTTGTATTCAGAACATTATGTTTAACCTGTTCCACGCAAAAATAGCAAAAAATACAGCAAAAAATCTTATGCAGTCATAGTGGTAAGCAAGCAGAATATGTGTAGTACTTAGTGTCTAAGGTCTCTTGCTGCAAAAAGATAGAAGTCACCGACAACTGAGGCCCCCTTCACTGCAGCTATCTGCCTATCTATAATCTGATTAACTACTGAAACACTTGGCAAAAGACAATATGGAAAACTTAAACATAAATAAACCCCCCAAAACCTCCAAGCAATCCTTACACTTTGTCAAGCCTTTTACCCTTCACACCGAAGACATATTCATGCTCAGATGAACTTTGTGCTTAAAGGGGCTGATATCTATGCAATTTAAATTTCAAATGATGGCATTTAACTTTTCACAGTAGTATTCAATGGATTTTCATAGCATTTTCAATACATTGTTAATTAGCCATCTAATATTAATACTTGAACTAATTAATTAATTTACTGTCACTGTTCAGAAATCATTCTTTGTGAAAAAATGTACAATCATAGAATCATAGAATAGTAGGGGTTGGAAGGGACCTCTAGACATCATGGAGTCCAATCCCCCTGCCAAAGCAGGATCACCTAGGGCATGTCGCAAAAGAACACATCCAGACAGGTTTTGAAAGTCCCTAGAGAAAGTGACTTCACAGCCTCACTGGGCAGCCTGTTCAGTGCTCTGTCACCCTCACAGTAAAGAATTTCATCCTCATGTTGAGGTGGAACCTTCTATGCTCAAGTTTATGCCCATTGTTCCTTGTCCTATTGATGGGCATTACAGAAAAGAGATTGGCCCCTTCCATTTGACACACACTCTTCAGATATTTATAGACATTAATAAGATCCCCTCTCAGTCTTCTCCTCTCAAAACTAAACAGCCCCACTTCCCTCAGTCTTTCTTCATAGCGGAGATGCTCGAGTCCCTTAATCATCCTTGTAATCCTTCACTGCGTTCAATGTTTTGAATTCTCTGTAAATTTATAGCCTTGATGATACCTATTCTGAATCTCTGCATCACTCTTTTACTCATTTTGTGCTATTTTGGATTACCCTGCTGTGTAAATATCTCTCTGGGAAAGAAATTAACATGACATCAACACTTGACGACTGCATCGTAGCTGAATCATTGAAAGCACTGGTTCTTGTCCATTGACTTGCTAACATCACTTTGTTTATATAAAAAAAAAGAGACAGAAGTTTGGACCCTGCAGATTTTAGGACATTTATGAGTGCAATGCCCTCCAGTCCTCTGAGGAAATATTTGGCAAAGCTGACAAACGTAGACAGGATGACACACCAAGATTGGTGGGATGGGGGGCTAGTAAGCGCCTTCAGCTAAACTGCATTGAAGCATGCTGGGGACACAGCCATACAAAGTCACACAGAGATCAGACAGAGGCTCCTCTGGAGGTAGCAGCTGATAGTGAAACATCAGGGAAACACCTTAAGGGAATTAAGGGCTGTTTCTCTGGAAAGTTGACATGGCTGACTGCCCAGCTGAAGTGCTTCTACACAAATGCACGCAGCATGGGCAACAAACAAGAGGAGTTAGAAGCATAGATGCTGCAGGAAGCTATGACAGTGGACATTACTGAAACCTGATGGGACAAATCCTGTGACTGGAGTGTGGCTATTGATGGCTACAGGCTATTCAGAAGGGACAGGAGGGGAAAGAGGCATGGAGATGTTGCCCACTATGTTAAGAAATGGATTGAATGTGAAGAGATGTCCCAAAGGAATAGCCACAAGCAAGTCAAAAGTTTATGGGTAGGAATTAGAGATTGAAGCAACAGGGGGAGCCTCGTGGTCGGAGTCTATTACAGGTCCCCCGATCAAGAGGAACCTATTGATGAAACATTCCTACTCCAACTACAGGAGACATCACATTCACAGGCTCTCATCCTGCTGGGGGACTTCAACCACTCCAACATTTGTTGGAAAAGTAATACAGCAAGCAGTAGGCAATCCAGGAGGCTCCTGGATTCTACAGGTACATCAGTGTAAAAAGGAAGGTTAAAGAAAACATACACTCCCTGAAGAGCAAGAACAGTGAGCTAATAATAACAGATAAGGAGAAAGCTGAGGTTCTCAGCAGCTTTTTTTTCTCCGTCTTCACTGGCAACCTCTCTCCCAGCACCTCCCAAGTTAAAAAATCACAAGGTGAGGACCAGGGCAGAGAAGTCCCTCCTACTGTATGTGAAAATCAGGTTTGTGACCTCCTGAGGAACCTGAACATACGTAAGTCTATGAGACCTGATATGTATCCCAGAGTCCTGAGAGAGTTGTCTGATAATAGCCATCAAGCCACTCTCCATAATATTTGGAAAGTCCTGGCAGTCAGGTGAAGTCCCTGTGGTAACTGGAAGAAGGGACACATTACAACCATTTTTAAAAAGGGTAGAAAGGAGGACCCTGGGAACTACATACCTATCAGCCTCACCTCTGTGCCTGGGAAGATCATGGAGCAGATTCTCTTAGAAGGTCTGATAAGGCACATGGAGGACAGAGAAGTGATCAAAGACAGCCAGCATGGCTTTACTAGGGGCAAATCCTGCCTGATGAACCTAGTGGCTTTCTGTGATTAAGTGACTATGTCAGTGGACAAGGGACAACCTATGATTGTGATCTATCTGGAATACTGCAAGGCCTTTCAAACGGTTCCCCGCAAAATTCTACTTGCCAAGTTGGAGAGATATGGATTTGATGAGTGGACTGTTCAGTGGATAGGAAATTGGCTGGATGGTCACATCCAAAGGGTAGTGGTCAATGGCTCAAAGTCCAGATGGAGAGCAGTGACAAGTGGTGTCCTTCAAGGGTCCATAATGGGACCTGTACTGTTTAATATTTTTATTAATGACATAGACAACAAGATCGAGTACACCATCAGCAAGTTTGCAGATGATACCAAACTGAGTGGTGCTGTCAACAGGCTGGAGGGATGGGATGTCATCCAGAGGGACCTGGACAAGCTGGAGAGGTGGGCCCAGGTGAACCTCATGAGGTTCAACAAGACAAAGTGAAAGGTCTTACACCTGCGCCAGAACTATCCTCACTATCAATACAGGCTGGGGGTTGATACGATAGAAAGCAGTCCTGCAGAAAAGGACTTGGGTGTTCTGATGGATGAGAATCTGGACAGGAGCAGACATGGAGTGCTTGCAGCCCAGAAGGCCATGTGCGTCCTGGGCTGCATCAAAAGAAGCATGGCCAGCAGGTTGAGAGAGGTGATTCTGCCACTTTGCTCTGGTGAGTACTGTGTCCAGTTCTAGAGCCCCCAGTACAGGAGGGACATGGACCTGATGGAGTGGATCCATAGGAGGGCCATGAAAAATGATCAGAGGGCTGGAACACCTCTCCTACAAAGACAGGCTGAGTGAACTGGGGTTGTTCAGCCTGGAGAAGAGAAGGCTCTGGGGAGACCTAATAGACACCTTCCAGTACCTGAAGGGGGCCTATAAGAAGGCAGGAAAGGGCCTGTTTACAAAGCCCTGTAGTGACAGGGCAAGGGGCAATGGTTTTAAACTAGGGAAGAGTAGATTTAGATTGGATGTTTGGAAACAAATCATGGGGGTTGCGGAACACTGGAACAGGTTGCCCAGGGAGGTAGATGAGGCTCCATCCCTGGAGATATTCAAGGTGAGGCTTGATGAGGCTTTGAGTAACCTGATCTGCAGGTTGGACTAGATGACCTTTAGAGGTCCCTTTCAGCCCAAACCATTATATGATTCTTCTGTAATTTGCTCCTCTCCTCCTTTGCTAGTTGTTCAGCCCTGTTGTCTCGAGCATTTTCTAAATATCTGCATAACACAAGCACCATGTTTCTAATTCTAGATTTTATTGGGTGTGACACAGTGTTATTTATTCAGAATGTCAAATGATTTCAACAGCTTAATTTCTAAAACACTAACAACTTTTTAATATTTTGTCTTACAACCAGAATTACACTTTCAGTTTTATTGCATTACATTTATATTTAGCAGACCCTATTAGATGTCATTCTAGGAATATATAGTACTTGAAGTATACACATAAGTTTCTAACTATAACATGTTTGCTTTCATGAAACACAATATAAGTGCAAAGGATTTTAGCACAAAAGATGCATATATTATGACTGCTTATATTACATACCAATCTGGTCATCATCTTTGATTTAAATATCATATGGTACTTTTCTGCCTTGCTGTGGGTTTCACAATGCTTTCTTTTCAAAAGTGTTTCCCAAAGCAAAAATTTGTACTATCTTTTAGAAAATATGGACTATAATTTCATCAGTGAAGTTAGTTATCTGGTATGCCGCAGATAATTCAGTCTAATTAATCCAGCTACAGTAAAATCCAGCAAGATCCTCTTTGCATAACTGCCAGAAAAAAACCCTGGGGGGCCAGAAATAGCCAGAAGAGAAATTCAAAATGGTCATGTGGCACCTTGCCAGAGGATTTGGGTCTTATGTTATTAATTTGTCTTTTTGTTCTGCTTACACAGAACTTAGAATAAAAAGATTTTAATGCACAGAAAGAGATGAAAGAGGTAATACTATTTGAAAAAGCCCCTGTATGTAGTATAATGAATTTTATCTGGAAATTCCAATTTTGTAGGGCATTCCCAGATGATAAGGGTTCAGAACAATGTCTAACAAAGACACAAAGTAAAGAGAACCAAACTTTTGTGTCACATTTTCCCTTTTTCTTCACAAAATACACAATTTAAATTATATCTGTCTATTATTTCTTTTTAGAAGTTCTATCTCTGTATTCTGACATGACTTCCAATAGAAAATACACCAAGGTAGGCTTTCCTTTGCCCTAGTGTTGTTTTGCATTGTTGTAACTCCTTCAAATACACTCCTTTTTTTTTCACAATAGTGCAATATCAAGTCAAAAACTGGACACAAGAAATACCAGGGTTTTGTTCAGGTGTCATTATATATGGAACAAAAACAAAGGCACCAATGTAAGTGTGTTAAATACATTGTGCTAGTAAGAACTATCCCACTTGAAGGGCCCAGAAAGGCAATGGTTATCCATCAAAATGAAAGAAAACTCCCCTCCCAGAAGCTGATTCTTCCTCACAGTGTGCTTGAGTTGTATCTTTGAGCCCCAAAAGAGACAAGAAATCTGTTTTGAATAATCATTTTTTCCCAACCTTTGAAACACCACATTTGGAAAAGTTAATGATTATAAAACATGTATAATATGAAAAAAAAATCTAACAACAAATTTCTGTAGCCTCATACCAAGAATGGTATTTTTTGATGTATTGTAATTCCAGGGAAAAAAGTTTCTTATATAGCAGTGCTTGCCATGTGTGTTAATTTTTTTTTTTCCTATCTCATAAAATTCTGATAAAGGTTGTTCTTTATTTGAAATCCGAGCAATGGAATAATTTTAAATGTACTTTAGCAAAGGCAATCGAGGACCAATATCCCCACTTCCTGTTCCACTGGGCAGCTTCCTAGCCACTCTTCCCCTGCAGAGTTGCATGGGCTTGTTGTGGCCCAAGTGCAGGACCTGGCACTTGGCCTTGAAACTCATATCATTGGCCTTGGCCCGTTGATCCAGCCTGTTCCTCTGTAGACCCTCTCTACCCTCAAGCAGATCAACACTCCCACACAACTTGGTGCTGTCTGCAAACTTACTGAGGGTACTCTTGATCTCCTCATCCAGATCACTGATAAACATATTTTTAAAAAATTACCCAAATACCAAATCACTTGCAACCAGCAACTGACTGGATTTAATTCCATTCACCATCACTCTCTGGGCTTGGCCATCTGGCCAATTTTTTTATCTAGAGCAGCATATGCCTATCCAAGCCAGTTTCTGCAGGAGAATGCAGGAAGTGATGTCAAAAGGTTTACTGAAGTCCACGTACAACAATATGCACAGCCTTTACCTCATCCACTAAGTGGGACACCTTATCATAGAAGGAGACCACATTAGTCAAGCAGGACCTGCCTTTTGTAAACCTGTGCTAACTTGAGCCTGATCACCTGATTGTCCTGTATGTGCCATGTGATGGCAATCAGGATGATCTGCTCCACAACCTTTGCCAGCACTGAAGTCAGACTGACAGGCCTTTCTTCCAGACCTTCCTGTAGATGGGCATCACACATTTGTTAACTTC
The DNA here is from genome assembly GCA_025345505.1 of Todiramphus chloris collaris. Lineage (NCBI taxonomy): Eukaryota > Metazoa > Chordata > Aves > Coraciiformes > Alcedinidae > Todiramphus > Todiramphus chloris. The sequence goes on along the minus strand of JANVCC010000076.1, from coordinate 14,121,923 downwards.
CAGTCAACTGGGACCTCCCCAAGCACTGCTGGAAAATGATGGAAAGTGGTCCATCTGGCTCCATAGACTTGTGTATGTCTAACTGGTGTAGTAGGTCAGTATTTCCTGTTTGATTATGGAGGTCTTATTCTGCTCCCATCCCGATCTTCCAGCTCAGGGGACTCGGTACACAGAGAACAACTAGTCCTAGTACTAAAGACTGAGACAAAGAAGGCATTCAGTAACTCAACCTTTTCCTCATCCTATATTTCCCTCCACATCCAATTGAGAATGGAGATTCTCCTTAGTCCCCCTTTTGCTGTTAATGTATTTCTAGATACAGTTTTTCATTGTCTTTTATGGCAGTAGCCAGATTAAGTTGCAGCTGGGCTTTGGCCTTTCTAATTTTCTCCCTGCAAAGGCTCATAAAATCTTTTTAGTCTTCCTGAGTTACCTGCTCCTTCTTCCATAGGCCATCGACTTTCTTTTTTTTTTTCCTGAGTTCCAGACAAAGCTCTCTATTCAGCCAGGTTTTTCTTCCCTGTCAGCTCATCTTATGGCACACCAGGATGGTATGCTCCTATGACTTAAAGATTTCCTTCTTGAAGAATGTCCAGCCTTCGTAGACTCCTTTGCCCTTCAAGTCTGCCCTCTGGAAGTTTTACTGATACCCTCCACCCCTTACTTTCCCAAGAATTGAAAACTCTACCATTTCACAATTACTATGCCCAAGATGGCCTCCAACCTTTACATCACCCACAAGTCCTTCTCTTTTCATGAACAACAGGCTCACTCAGGTCTGGCTCACTCACCAGCTGTCCTCCATGAAACAAACGCTAGCAATTTTGAGATTTCTCACAGCTGCTTACAGAATATTTCATTTGTCTCTTCACCCTGGCTGGGTTGTCTATAACAGACTTTTACCATGACATATGCCTTGTTGGCCTTCCTCCTGATTCTTACTCCAAAATACTCAACACTATCATCACTATCATTAAGCTCTAGATGATCAAAGCACCCCCTAACACACAGAGCTGCTCCACCACCTCTGACCTCTCCTTCCTGGCCTATCACTTTTGAAGAGTTTATAGCCATCCAAAGCAGCACCCCAGTTGTGTGAATCATCCCACCATGTTTCTGTGATGGAACTATATCATAGTTTTCCTACTGCACAATGGCTTCCAGCTCCTCCTGTTTGTCACTCATGTTGCATTCATTGGTATAGATGCGTAACAGTTGGGCCTAATTCCTGTCTGATCATTTCCAGACACTACTGTAATTCCTAGACCAAAAATTTCCTCTTGCCTGGTGACTCCCTCTCACACATCCCTTTCCTCAGTTTCTACCCTCCCAGACTAGTAGGCCTTCTGATTTCCATTTTCCCTTTCTAAGTATTAGCCTTTTTCCTCACCTCTCTGTTCCCTTCATTCACCTTCCTCTCCCTTTAACCACTTCTTTGTCTCATCTTCCCAATATATTTTCACCTTCTCTGTCTTTCAGACACAATTTATTCATCTTTCTGATCCTCTCAGCTTCCTAGACCTCCTTTCTTTGAAACAGTCATTTCAAAGTTTGATTTGATGGCTCCAAATTATAGGACATATGGTATCACCAAGAAACTCTCCCTGAGATCACTAGTGATATTTCTTCTGATGAGTTTCACACTGGCCTCTGGTATTCAGCAACATCCATTAAGAAGTGAATTTTTATGGTATTGCAACTAGGCTTGAGGAGGCTTAAGAGCTCTAGTGGGATGGCCTCTCAGAGGACTCTCTCTCAGACACAGTGACTTTGTAGAGGAACACTGTAGAAGACCTTATTCATTTAAGAAAAAGCACTGCTTGATACAAGATTCCCAGAATCATTCAACATAGGCAAAGTACCAATTCCTCACTTTCAGAAAAAGTAATTTTTGGTAAAGTTTTGCTTGTGTTCTTGCTCAAAGTGAAAAAAGTCCACATAGTATGTAAATTTTCAGAGCAAATGATTCAAGTCTGGTAGAATTGCTATGAACAGTCAAGACAGGTTTGCAAGTTGGGTAGCCCCCTAGTGCTCTTAATGGAGAGGTAGGGTAGAAAGCAGGCTTGCCCATGCAGCAGTTGCAGGCAGACCAGCCTGTCTGTGCAGACAATGATCTAACTTTCAGAGCTTCATTTTGTCACTTTGTAGACTTTCCACTACCCATTAAATAATATTAAAGGAATTTTTCCTCAGGATAACAACTTCATGTCTGATTTACTTCTTAATAATTAGATACTATTTTTTGTTGTACACAAAGATATACAAGATGTACATTATTCTTCTAGCCACAGAGAAGCCAGTCAGATTAACAATCAAGCTGAAAATAAGCAAGGAGGAATTAACAAAAGATCATTATTACACAATGATTATTTGAACTTCTGTAAAGGCTGAAGTAATTTCACTTATTTATGAATCTGGATGGGATCTTAAAAATAGTTACAATGTTCTGCACAATCATAAACTTACATTTCTACAAACAATTTGGAATGGTCTCTTTCTCACATTTGACAGGAAGCATCTGGTAGAAGAGAACTTGGCCTTGAAAATAGCTGTCATGTGCATGCGGCACCAGAAGGCCTAACAAGTTTCAGGTGGTTTTAAGAAAGTTTGTCTTGGCATTTAGAAGTGAGAGTAAGGGAAAGCAAAAAAATACACAGAGGGACGAACAGAAAGAGGAGGGGAGGGGAACTGTAGTCACAAGCAGAAATAGGATGGGAAAAATTCAGGTAGGGGCATGGAGCACACAGGTTTAAAATAGCAACCATCGCAATTGTTTTCCAGTTTGGAGCCTGCCAAATCCCATGTGGAATTCACTTAGAATAGTTTTAGAAACTAATGTTCTATTTTTCTTAATGTTTGATAAATTAATTGTTTGAGAGTCTGTTATTTAGCCAGTGGCCAGGGAGGTGAAATAGTTTTTGTCCCCAGAAAGCTAATCAAAGTGACCATAAAGACACAAATGTGCACTATGGCTGTTGTGGTGATTACAGTTAATTGTTTTTCCAAGAGAGAAGCTGCAGCAGCAGCCAGTTCAGTGCCAGCCGCATGCCCAAGCAATCTGCTGTCTTTGTGTGGAGGGTGGGCCACCCAGGCAGTGTTTGTCCTGGCTACTCATTCAGTACTGCCACTTCCACAACCAGAGTCAAAACTGACATTTTTACATGTTACAATTGATGCTGTTGCACTGGTGAAACCCATGGTACAGATGCTCCTTTGTTTTCAGAGAAACCCTCTACCTGGTGTAGTGTATTCCACACAGGAGCATAGTCAGACAGTTGCCAAGAGTTACTGGTGCATGAAAAGCCATTAAGTTTGACTATTTGGGATTCTTTTTTTAATTTGGATTTTGGAAGGAAAGTTTTTCACGGGAAAAGATTTAATGAAGAATTTGGAGGAAGAGAGTAAAATAAAACAGCTATTGCAGTTATCTGTGTGCAACTATTGAACAGAAAAGTAAGCAAATATAGATTGAATTGCTATGGATCGATCAGGCAAGAGTAGTTTTTGTACAACAGATATTTTTCATTTTACTTCTTAATAATTAGGAGCATCTGTGAACTGTAGAAATTAAAAAACAAAACAAACCAAAAACAAACAACAAACACACACACACAAACCAAACCAACCAAACAAAAAAAACTAAACAAAAATTAACAACAACACAACCACAGGAAAACTACAATTAAAATTGTGACCATCCATAAACTACAAACCCAATTTCTAAGCAGAACTATAATTACTTCAGTAGTGTTTAATTTAATATTAGATAGCCTAAGGACTTTTACAATGCTTAAATCCACTGCATGGAGTAAATCAGCCAATGTGTAGATGTGTTCACAAATTGGATTGCCAGTTAAAACTCTGAAAGGCAGCGAAGCTAAGAACTGCATATTGAGTGAGGCTAGAAGTGGTATTAAACAGGAGCCAGGTGACAGACACTCCAGGCATACACTTTTTTTAATCTACGACTGCACTGCTTCTCTCTAACAAATTTAGATGAGACATTTGGTTTTCTTATAGGTGTTACAATATACTATATATGATGAGTCAATTAAAACCTAAAAAAGCTAATGGCTATCATAACTATAATACTAGAAGACCTGTAGTCATTCACAGTCCTCATCTGCTATCCTGTTTTGCAATATGCTTTAATATATTTTGATAGATTTCATAAATTCCACAGCTGAGATGAATTTATCCCAGCAGAAATTGTGTTAATAATAAATTACACATCTTGCATGAAGGTTTCAACATTTTCTGTATCAACTGATATAGAAAACATTAATGGGAAAGGCTTAATTTGTTTGAAATCCTTTAGCTTTTATTCTGCATACCTTGTAGTACTACCTTTAAATATCAGATTATTGCTCATGGATAACATGGATGCATATGAAGCTCACAGGTTTGATAAGATCTCATCATAGCCTACTTAATTCCAATTACATCAAGATCACTGGTTTTTATGCTTGCAACTTGCATATTAGGTATTCCTCCAAAATACTATACTTAGAGGTTTTCCACAGATTTAACTAAGCTTTGCAACTGTAAAAATAGCTCTAAGTAGAGCTCTATTTCTCAGCCTCCTAATATGGGCAATATACCTTACAAATCTTAGGTTAAGCAGCATAGTATGCACATGTAAACCCCAGGACATTTAATTTAAAAGCAGGAGAGAGTGATCTCTTGTTGAATACAGAAGGTGGCAGGATTCAATCTTATTCTTCTACTAGTTTAATAAAATAGTTGGTATTGCAAAGAGTAGTGATTTAATCTACAAAATAAATATAACATTAGCTTAGTATTGACAATGCAACAAAAATATTTTTTTTTAGTATAAAAATTACAACTAAATAAAATTATAATCATTAGGAAATCGAACATAAAGATATCACCATCTTAACAGGAACAGCTTTACCCAAGTTGAAAGCAGCACTTACAGAGTACTCAAATTAAATGAAGAAAACATTATGAAAGTAAGCAGAAGGTCAGGTATAACTCCCACCACACTGAAGGGATTTGCACCCGAAGGAAAGCTTAAATTTAATTTCGTCTCCATCTTGCATGTTCTACTGACTGTCATGCTGAATTAGATAGCAAATATTCATGTTACTTGAATACAATTTACTTTTTGAGAACTACCAATTCTAGTAGTACTGTGTAGTATCACTACAAACTACTGAACTGAGTCTAAAATGTGGATTTCAATGCATCCAAAAGGAGTCAGTTCTTTATGTATCTTCATTAAACATTTACAGCAAGAATTTATGCAATGGTTAAACTGTTTCTTATTTTTTTTAATTTTGGCTCATAACTATTAATAGTAACTCTCAAAGCATTATTACTAAAATATTTGATCCTTACATGCAGTAACCTTGAAAGACTGCATTACAGTTCAATTCTATCAAAGAATAATTGCCATGAAGAAATGTAAAATAACACTCGGATAACATACAAAAAAAAAAAAAAAGAAAAAAGAAGAAAATAATCCACTACTGCAGTTTATTAGCTAACTGCTTTGCAATGTTCAAAACAAGAAAAAAGCCAGGTACACTTACCCTTGGTACCAATAACCAAGAATACATAGAAGCAGCAGTTGGATGTCATATCTGTCCTTCAGTAATTCAATGAACATTGTCCCTTAAAGCTCACAACAGCCAGCGCGCTGCTTGTGCAGTCTGCTTCTGACAGCCTTCAGCAGTGCATGAAGCAAGCTTCCTTCTCTCGCCTGCCTTCCCCGCTTGCGCTAGGTCTGCGTCTCTCCCCCCTCTCTGGCGCACACATATTTGAAAGTTTCCAGGATCACGCCAGCTCTTCAGACTCTCCTTTACAGGATGGGGTCCGCTCTGCAGCAGGCAAAGGCTGGGCTGTGTGCACGGACCGCGCTGTGCCCCAAGGAAAGCAGCTGCTGCAGTGAGGTCCAGAAAATTATCATTAATGGTATCCATTTTTTTTCTGGTTTTAATTCCTTTTTTTTTTTTTTTCCTTACATGGCAATACTGTGAAAGGCCAAAGAAGTACAGTTTTATTTAGGCAACTGTGTTTGAAACCAAACATTTGGTATAGTTTAGGTAAAAACCGGTGGTTTCTCAAGTAAGGGGAAGTGAAATTTATAAACACAGTCTCTTTGTAGCAATCTGGTCCCTCGCTGAAATACGGAAAAATGCACAATGTAATTTATTTCAAATAACAGCATATCACTATTTTTACACATTAATCACTCTTCATGACTAATACTAAAGAAAAGAATCTGAAAGAACAAAGAGGGATGTTTGAAAACATATACTGTGTGGGAATAAGAAATTTCACAGATAATATCCTTATTTAAATACTTTGAGACATTCCTATCTGGTTCTTGAATTTACAGTTTCCAGTAGATCATAGTATGCTGCATCACATATACAGTCCCTCAGTTAGATATCTTTTTTTACAATATGAAGTCTAACACTCATCAGCACAGCATGATATATTTCAAAATGAGTCAGCCAGGTGAGATGAACTTGAGACAAGGAGCTAAATTTTATCTGCCCTCCAAGAGATTTGGATTTTTTTTTTTTTTTAATTAAAAACAAAAACAAACAAACAAACAACATCCCCCCAAAAAACACAACAACCCAACAACAACCCAACACAAAAAAACCCAACAAAAACCAAAAAACCAGATTGATAGATTCCACACCATGACAGGATAACAAGGGTCAGGGAGCACCTAAGGAGGAAAGCCTCAGATTGATGAAGCATGTGCATACATGGACACATACATTAAATGGTGAATACAGAGAATGGGAACAATCTGTTTTCTAGTCAAAAGCGAAAACCAAAATCATTGCTAGTTGTCTATAAAATAGGTATTATGAACTGCCAGTCTCTTGATTTCCTACGTAAACAAATACAAAATATAGAAAGGGTTAAACCAAAAGGTTCTCACCTATGCAAACCTCAAGTATTATGTGGGCATCTACTGCACCAATACCAGTACTAGGCAGTGTACAGGCAAAAAATGGATTAAATGGATTAGACACCTATAAAGGATTTCTTTTATAAGAAGGGGACTAGTTTTGGAGTATATCAAGTAGAACCACCTCAAACAACTATTCAAGAGCTATGCTAATGCCTAGATCATCTAAATCTGAGCTGAAAAGTTCTTCCAAGTTATGAAAAAAAGAGGAAGAAACTGAAGCAGGAGTATGAAGAGTAAGTGAAATGGAGTTTCAAGGAAAATGAACATAAAAGCTGTACCTCTTTACTGCAGGAGGAGACAGAACTGATGTTCTAGAGCAAGGTTTTATTGTGGTTTTTTTTTCCAGTATAGCTTCCTCTGTAGCTTTCTACTTCTGATTTAGTCACCTCTATTTGAGGTGTGTAGGAACCAGGTATTGTTTTTGGAATAGACTATTTTTATCTGACAATGCAACAAATCAAGCAAGCTGTTTCTTTAAAAAAGTAGTTTGATCCACTAGAAGATTTTCTACATCAGGGTAAACAAGAAAAACTGCAAAATGCAGTACATACTACCCACATACATTTTCTGAATCTCTGCCCCAATGGATTTGCCACTTTCCAGACTTCCTCTTTGTCAGCTGTACGCAGAAAAATTCCTGAACAGAATTAGTTTTGTTCTCCCTCAAACCAGGATATCAATGATTTTTAGCAAGGATACTAACTAAAGCTGATTTTCTTGCAAATACTTGCTCTATGGAGAGGTCACTGAGATCTTCCCTCTTCTAAATTCCTTACATATTCATGATAATACGCAAGGAAGAAGCAAAATTTTCCAGCCCGTTCTCTCAGTGCAATTATATTTAAACCAAGAAGCTAGAGTTACAAACACACACATTGCTGAACTCTGGAATGCAGAGCAGAAAAAGTAGGAGAGGCAAACTCATTCTTAGATTAAAACATTAAAAAGGACATTACTTGCTTTTGAAAAACAGTTTTTACTTACCTTACTTGAAAACATTTTTACTTTTTTGAAGAAACACTTCTGTTCATTAGAAAGGCAGTACTTACGTACTCCTTAAAACATAAAATATAATTATATTTTTGTGCTTTCAAACTCTCTTTTCAAGAAAACAATACACTTTATATGCTAATTCCTCACTGAGCAAAGAAATAACACATGAGAGTTACATCTTTGTCTCAAACAACTTTGGGAAGACATTTGACTTCACTAAGATGGTCGGTATTTGCTTGTACCTCTACTTGGAACAACTCTACAATTGAAATTCCAAAAACATCACATAAAATTGTAGTATGGGTTATGATGCAGATGTCATCTCTGAGTTTCAAGAAATGAGCATGTTAAACTGAATTCACTGGAACAAAAAAAGGTGCCATTTGACTTCTTTACTCGTTACTGACAAATACTCACAATTTGACTTTCTGTGTTCACAGCTGTCTGGTACTCTAAAGAGTATCTAAAACGGTATCTAAAGAGTATCTTTCCTAATGTGGGAATTTTCCTTGGTTTAATGATGAATAGTTTCAAGGATGCTTTATTTCATGAATCAAATCAAAGACCCACAAGACAATAGGTATGTCAATGGTGAATTTTTAACTAAGAGTTGCCCATTAAGCAAAGTAAATTTTCAGCTGAAAATACTGAGTAGATTGTTAGCTGTTTTGCTGCCTCAGTAAAACACAAGAAGTTCAGAATGAAGCACTGAAAGCAAAATGGGGCCCATGTTGCCATCTGCAGTCATGAAGTATATGTAGTTCATATTTAGAAATGATACCTCAAGAAGTGAACCTCTTATTTTCTCAGGGATTTGTTGGCTAAACTTTAGGGTTTGTATTATAGCAATGTGAATAACTAATGTACAGATAAGGCTTCATAACACAGCATTTAAAATGTTAAGCCCTACAAATATCAATCCTACAATCCAAAAAATTTAACTGTGCAAATTAACATAATCTCCTTAATTATAGTTAATTTACATTTCTTTCAAAGCTCCACTGATACGCTTTGCAGATAGTGCAACTGAGAATAAGGCAATTATATTTTACAGAGCAATCTTTGGAGGATATATTCATTATTTAACACTTACATCCAGGTTCCCTGAGTTCAGAGCAAAGCAAATTAAAAGACCTCTTAAGAAAAGGACAAGAATATCTAAGCAGTCTAAACACAGAAAGATAAGACATCATCTACAGCAGCCCTTTCCAAACAGTAAGCTGTGCAGCAATACCTTTCCCTGTCTCACACAGGTGTGGCTCAATCAGCATTGTAAGAATGTGTGATCTTTTCATAAAGATTACTCTTCTCAGTTACAGAAATTCAACAGAATTTACCTCCCAAAACCTGAAGAGCCTAAGACACCTCACCTAAACAGGCCAGACTAACTGCACAGGAACTTTTTCTATAGTAAAGGACCTCCTGACTTCTCACTCCCCTCTCCAGAGCCTGTTTTTTATCACAGCTACAGCTGAGCTGGGATTACGGGCATTTGCATCTGGAGTTTTTCCCCTGCTGGAAAAAAACTACCTGAGCTGGGTGTTCTTTCCTGAAAGGCTTTATTACAGGGGGAACCCAACTGGGGTTTTTTTTCAGTACATATGTATATCATCAAGAGTGTCAAAACAGAAACTATTTCTGCCAACCTTATATTAAGCTAAAGCAATTATACAAAGTTTGGCTCATCTGAAGAGTGATCCTAACTCTCTTGCTAGGTCCATGGCTATAGGTACAGAGGGGAACACGGACAAGGAGTTCCACTTTTCCATAGGAAAAAGGCAGATAGAAGAAGAGGAAGGATTCAGGGATAACTGTTTGTCCCTTACACCCCTTTTGTTGTTTGCAAATGAGACACTAGATTGGCTGTAGACAATGGTGTACAAGCAGCAGTAACTTGCTAGCTCTGAGCTCATTGAAATGCTTTCCTTTGTTCTGTAAAAGGTACTCTGCTTCTGGGTGGTTTGGTAATCCTATCTAACTGTCCTTCTACAACTGGTGTGGAGGAAGGCACTCAGTGAGAACAAATTTCCTCACTGCCTCCCTCATTTCCCCCAGTCTTCTCCAGATGTTTGTTCCAGATGGGTGTTTTGACTAAGACAAATAAAAGCACACCAGCATGCCTGGCTCAAAGCTGCTGCTGGAATGTAGAAAGCACTTTTCTTTCAGAATAACCAAATGTATAAGCTTTGCCAATGATATTTCCTAATCTGCCATTTTCATTTTTTGATTGATTAAAGATTGTAACAGTATTTCTATGATTGTGTATCATTATAGGCATGATGTTAATGGCTTTGGTAAGTGACTATACCATTTGGGAATGTCATAGAAATTGTATATGACATCCTGTTTTTTCAGTGTGACTCTTTTTTCCATGTTATCTCTATCATATTTGGGGGATTGCAATTTTTGCTTTATAGCACCTAAGCATCTAGAAGAAAAGGGAAACTTCCCAAATATGAATAACTGAATATACAATATTGGAAGATGTGTAGTTCATAACATTTTTGGTAGCAAAGTATTTACATATTTTAACACGAGGTGGTACCAAATGTATGATCACTGACAACTAAGTCACACTTTGATAGAATGAGCTCTAAAAAGTTGCAGTTTATAAATTTTTGAAGAGGCAACATATTTTGATAACTTAGCTCTGAGAACCTTTGTGTCAGAGAAATATCAATGACAACTTCAAAGTCAGATAGAAATAGATATCTGGTACTTGAATGGTCATACATTTGGTCTGTCTGTCCCCCGGATTAAGAATTTATTCTCAAATGTACACCAAGAGCCTCCCAGTTTACTCATCCATACTTTTACATGTGAATCTACAATATTCCCTGCAATAAACTGAATAGAGAAAATATTTAACTGAGATTAAAGAAAAGGAACAGACAATTAGACAAATAGGCTAAACACATGCTAAAGTGGAAAAAGAAAAAAAGAACATCCCCCTGAGACTCATAAGAAGTGGGAGGGAAGAGGAGGAGAGTTATGGTATGAGGAAGCAGAGCTTAATAAAGGACAAACACACAACATGAGAAGACACTATCAAAAGTAGGAACCACTGAAATGAAGAATGCTTTTGAGAGATTATTTTTAGGGATGTCCATACCTGCAGTTTAGTCCTGCACTGCTGTGAAGAAACTAAACACTGTAAAAGGAACTTGCCTTTTGTGAAGTAGGTATGATTTTCAATCCAGTGGCTTTTACGTAATACCTTAATACAATTCTAGTTTTGTATTTCTGCAACAGCCTACAGAAAACAAAACAGAAAGAGCAGAAAGAAGGTGTGAAATTCAGAAATCCCAAGGCCATCACCACATAGTTACAAGTGACCGGTAAAATACATTCTACTAAAGTTAGTTAATTCAGGCCCAATTTTCTGGAGCTTTGAGTTCATTGTTTGGAGTGCTACTTAGGTTTGATCTTTTATACAGATAAACTCTTTATGCAATCAGGAAAGATAGTTTTTATCTTCATCTAATACTGCAGCTTTTGAGAAGCATAAACTGAAAACTGCTTGACAGAGCTAGGGAAGATGTTTGTTTTGGGAACAGCTGATAGCCTGTGGTGAAGAAGCTTATATTCACTGAGATTTTTATTTAGGTGAGCTTTTCTTCCTTTCTTCCAACTAAATGGTGCATGAAAAAAATCAATAATTCTATGAGCAGCTTGACCCAGAATGACGAATTGATTTCAATATTAATCATACAGTTCTAAAGCATTAGGGGTGATACAGGTAGAGAAAACATTTTCAAAGTAACTGTGCAGAATGCATTGTTAAGTCATAGGAAATTTTTTCTTGTTTGTTTTCTGATTTTATTTTGAAATATAACTGAAGCAGCTAGGTTTGCAAGATGGAGTGCTAGTTTTACAAAATCAACTTTTCAAGTACAAAGATTTGATATTGTACCCAAGTATTTGGCCAACTAACAAACACTATAAAAATCTCTTTTTTCCCCTTGATATTTTTTCTAATTTTCTTGAATGTTCTAATACCATTAAGAATATGAAGTAAAATCTTAATGGATAGTAAGATAACTAAACAGTGCTTTTGGCCTGTTTCTGCATTTTATCCTGGGATGATTTACATGTTAATTCTAGAAAATATCCTTGTGGTAGGTATAATAAGATGAAAATCCTAGACAAATGCTTGAACTACTTGCGTTGTAGTAGCATATTGTATCCTGTGCTCTCTTTCTGCTTCAGTATGGGATTATTTTTGTTCAGGAATGCAGCTTTAGTAAAAGAAACAGTTAATTTTCTTTCCCTTGATCCCTTGTGCACTCCTCAAAGATATGAGAGAACTGAATGAAATTTTTCAAATCCTGCTCAAAAGCTTTAAATGTTGGACTATGACATGAGACAGTATGATCAGTACTGTTTGGTGCTGACATGCACTTATGTTAAAGGAAACATCAGGGTCCTCATTATACTTTATATGGAGTGTGGATCTATTTTGGTGCATAGTTGTGCTCTGAAATTAAGTTTTCAGAGGGCTGAGGCAGATCAATACCTAGTTTCTGGACCCTGTTTAATTAAAATGAAATAAAACTTGCAGGGGCTTTATCTGAAGGTAACAAACTGTGTCTCCGGTGGCCTGGAAGTAGCAATTTAGCAAATAGTTTTACTTGTATAGGTGCTATGTGATTTCAACTATCTAATGCCCTTTTCAGCTTCAGGCTTCCATGCTTAAAAGATGTGGTACATTTCTACAGGTTTTGATCTCATACACTTTAACATAGATTTTTTTGATTACCTACATTTCTGCCCATTGGCTTTTAGTTTCAGGCATCTGAGCAAATACAGATTAACAGTTATTCCTTTTTTGACTTTGTAATTGCCCAAAATATTAAAAAAATAAATAGGAACAGATGGTTAGAATTCTAAGAAGCAACAATTATTTTATTTCTGATCTATGCAAGCTTTATCCAGGCATCATTTAAATGCCTTGGTAGTAGTGTTGGCCTCCTCTAGGTCTGTATTTCCCCATCAATATATAAAACCTTTAAATTTTTTATTATAAAGGCCGAATCAATTGCTGAAATAGTTTTGGCATAAATAATTGAATTCCAATAATGTAGAGCATAAATCCCAAACCCCTAAGCGGAAACAATTTAGTGTAGGGACTATCCACATTCAGCACAGCTAAAGGTACACTGGCACCCTTCCAGGTGTGAAATTTGCACCTTTTTAATAAAGTATTTGTAACCTGCAATCTAAAAATGTTGCAGGCATCCATACAAACATAAACCTGGTGTTAAAATCAGGTAGCTAGTTTTTAACAATGCTGTAATCAACAACAGTTACACTTTGTTTAAAGTGTTAAACTAGTCAGTCTTTTGCGATGTCTTCCTAAGTCTACAGTACAACAATACTTATCCTGGTTAATGCAAATCTACCTTAAGTGAATCTATGCAACGTACAGCAGCACCTTCATCTGCCACGTAGGTTACTGTCTGCATTATATCAACTCCATTAACACATTTTGTTACAGCTAATGCTACATATCTGTAATCACTGAAGAACTAGTGATCAAATTTTTGCCACTGCAACCTTTCGGACTTCACAGACATGTGAAACACATGGGGAGGTGAAGGCAGGTAAAAATGACAACCTCTGAGGCAGAGACCCTCCTGATGTGGCCATTAGAAAATGCTGAGGAGAACAAAGTGCTTTACAGACTGTCCTGCCCCAGGACTGAAGCGAGCAGCACTTGTTACCCTGAATCTCTCTTGAACTAGTTTTTTCCTCACATCAGACTATGTGTTTCCACATGAAACGCCACTGCACAAAAAGCACATATGTTTTCATGTCTTTCTCTAACCACTCAGTAATGAAGTAAATAAGCATGATATAATAAAGTGAAACTCAAATCCCACTATCTTGCAAATCCTGCCAGTACCAGAGGCATTGAAACCAGCATGTCTATGTTGAAGAGGAGGCGGTACTTCTTTACATCAGGAAGTATTTGGGAAGGCGCTATCAGGCCTGAGACCTGACACAGGGATGCCAGGATCCAGTCATCCCTCAGGGGCTATATCTGTGACCCTGAACAGCTTCTTACAGTGGTAGTTTCTCATCTTGTATCCAGCAATTTCACATGTCCTTGTTTGTTATCATGGCCTGGTCAAGGGCCTGGGCTTTTGCTTTCAGCCCAAACGCTCTACTCAGCAGGCACTCAACTTGCAATGAAGCCTGATAATGTCATCGGTTCGAAGAGGATTAGGTAAAGTCAGGGGAATCAAAGGCACAACTGCTCTTCAGAAGGTCTAGGCAGAGTTATATGTCCTGACATACCTCATCCAGCAGTTCTGGATGCTGGGAAATATGAGGACAATACACTGACAGATTTCTGAAGGAAGGGTTTTAAGCAGCTTTTCCTCTGTGATGATTAATTTATTCCTACCTAAACTTTACTACAAAATCCTTCCAATATTCTACCTCTTTTTAAACAGAAGTGGTTAGAAAACAAATAAGAAATGATGAAACAGTGAAGTTATTTTTCAGAATAACATGAATCACATAAATTTTTTTTTCAAGTTTTGCAGAAGAGTTTGTTATTTTTTCCCTGTATTTTTTCCTGTATTTAGTTTAATACTTTGATCTCCTTTTCCAGTGCTCATAATGATTGATTTAAAAAATCATGCATGGAATGGGCAACACAGAAAAAATCTGAAAGTAGTAAGAAATAGGATGATGCTTTAATGAATTTCCTCTCCCCATCTTGAGCAGCTGACCAGTAGGAATTAATGATTCTATTTCCCAGCAGAGATAGACCGATAATATAACAGAGATATCTGCAAGTGTTGCAGATTCTAGGAAGTGTTATCTGATTCTAGGAATGGAGGCAGCACTTGGAAATGTCCCTCTATAAACTACAAATTCTTATAGCATTGTCTTTGCTGCTAATAATAATACCTCCATCCTGACGTTGGGGATGTGACTTAAGTTCACTCCTCCTGCAACCTCAGGAAGGTTATTTCTTTGAAAAGGAATAACCTAAGACACCGTGTTATTGTGGTAGAAACACACAGGTATTGAATGACAGACAGTCCCACATTATTGTCTGTCTCACACTTGTCATTTCTTTTCATCTTTAATTTTGGAAATAGTTCCCTATACCCTAAATATATAACTCTGCTAAAACTTCCCTGTTACTAAAGCATCTTAAAGACAAATACACTTGGATTGGGAGATTAGATTATTTTTACCAATATTAACTTTGGAAAATGGAAACTAAGCATTATAACATCAAAACTCTTATAAATGGCTGAGGGACTAGATTGTCAAATATTTAACACATTTTTGAAAGTTCTTGGTAACTGTTGCAAATTCTAGGAAACTGTGATGGGGTATGGGGTTTTCTGTGTGTGGATAAGGCAGTAATCAGGGAAGAGAAATACAGTAGATTTTTAGCAGTTATTCTCAAGGTTTCAAAATCTGCTTATAGGGATGAAAGGTTCAATATATTATAGGAGGTATCTGCTCTTTCTGTTTCTGTGCTTTAATTGTCAAGTCCTACAGGTCAAATCTGGTTTAGGACATCTAAATGATCTCAAACCACAAGATTTTTCTCAGAGATTTTCTTCATGGATGGATCATGCAAATTCATTAAGTGGGACAGGCTATTCTTCAAAAAATTTTTAAAGACATTTTTGTTTTGCTTCAGATGAATTTTGTGTTT
The DNA here is from genome assembly GCA_025345505.1 of Todiramphus chloris collaris. Lineage (NCBI taxonomy): Eukaryota > Metazoa > Chordata > Aves > Coraciiformes > Alcedinidae > Todiramphus > Todiramphus chloris. The sequence goes on along the minus strand of JANVCC010000076.1, from coordinate 14,106,285 downwards.
CTTTTGGCATAAGATTCCCATGTAGTTCAGTTCAGGTGGTTTTAGCTATGTGTACTACTACATGCACTTTTAAAAAATGTTGCAGCTCTGATTCAATGACACAGATTTTTCTTTGGGGCAAGTTTTTCTCTCCCATCTATTTACTCATGAGGCGAAATAAAAAACCAAAATAGTTTGACAAAGCAGCTGTCGCCTTTAGGCAGTCATTGCTCTCTTCATGCTTATTACATGTACTTGGTTGTTACTTCTTTATAGCATCCACATTGTAATTTGACAACAAAAAAAAAAGTTCCGAAAATTTTGACATGTTTGGAGAATATACAGATGTAGGGAAGCTTTGGCTTAAAAAGCTGTTGCAGTACAAAATAGCAGGCTTCAAAAAGCAGACTTCATAAATCAGAGGTTTCTTAGGTGAACTCTTCTGGGACACTAATCTAAAAAAAAAGCTGACAAAATCTCGCAGCTCCTTAGAAATGCTGTGTTTAAAAATGGAAACAATACTATTCTGGGGGGAAAAAAGGGCAGAGTAATAAAAAATCACCTGGATTTAATCAGTAACTTTTTGTTGCCCTCTAATACGAGAAGAGACTGTTCTGGAAATAGAAATGAAATATGATTGCTGAAGATGAGTACAAAGGTATAGATCAGACATGGTGGCCAAAATCAGATAACCAAAAGGACAAAACGATGTGCAATTAACAAGCATCATTAAGAAGAACAATAAATCATTGGACACGTAAATTAAAAAGAAAGGACAGGTTTGGGACTGTGCTTACTGATAAATGTATTGCAAAGACCATTTAATATAATTGCATTTTAGAGAGTTTAATGCTTTTTATCTGGATGTTTTCACTGAAAAATTCAAGTTCATCCAGGTGGACAACATAAGAGCAGCAAAAAGAGGTAAAGAACATTTGGAGGTATATGTGAATAAGTCAAATGTCTTCCTACTATTATGGCCCAATGATCTTGGCCCTAAAGTGCCTTAAACATCTGTCTAAGTCAGTTAGAGAGGTTAATGGTTATATTTGCAAACAGGCAAGTGCATGAATGCTTGGCTGACTTTCCTGATGGCTTGTATAAATTAAAATTTGTGGAAGAGGGAGTTAAACCCCAGGAAAATATGCTGAGAACATACTTAAAACAATATAAGAGCTTTAGTGAGTCATTCTCTGTAGTTTATCTAAATAGACATCAAAAAGTAACTTGATTAAGGTGTATAAAGACTTGCTTGCATATTTAGTCTTGCTGGGCACTAATGGGCTATTTAATATACTAGAGAAAGATGTAATATGACTTTTGAAGTCCTTTTCAGCAAAAATCCAACCCAGCCCTGTCTGGATGCATTCCTGCATGATCTGCTCTAGTTTGGTCCTGCTCTGGCAGGGGAGTTGGACTCAGTGATCTTTGGAGGTCCCTTCCAACCCCTAACATTCTGTGATTCTGTGATTCTGTGTATGAAACTGTAAGTTTCATAATACAACAAGCTAAAGTTTAGTACAGTCTACATAACAGCTTAGGGGGTACTGTTACTCAATAGTTTAAAAGAGTTGTCAAATAGAAGTGTGAACAAGAGATGAAGAAAAGATAAGGGGTATCTTCAGGTGTGAATGTGTTATTTATTTGAAGCCAGCAGGCAGGGCTGGTGTAAAAATAGAACAACTTAAATCAATAGCGCTATTGAAATCTTACTTTGAAACTGAATTTCCCATGGTAAGAGCTCTGACAATCCCTATTAACAAGACCCTTGAGGTAGCAATAAGTCTCTTTACCCTTGTATATACCTCAAAGACTTAAATATAAAAGTTGTGCTATGACACCATAATGAAGGTATTACTGAGCATTGTTAGAGGCAGAGCTTGTGACTTCAAGGGAGTGGTTATTTCCCTTGGAAACAGTCAACAGACCCTGGGGTTGGTTTTTTTAGCAATGCTCTTGATTATTGCAGCTTTTCCAAAGATGAATTAGTGTCAATGTTCAGACCAGTTAGATTTTGTCTTTCCTCTTCAGCAGAGGTTCTTGAGAATGAGACCAAAGGAAGTCCAAACAGTCAAGTGGTACTTATTTCTTTGCTTTTATATTTGGTTTTTTCCTCTCTCCCCACTTTGGCAGGTGCTATTTGCAGAATATTTAATTAATTAATAAGTTGGCGAGCCAATTTTTACTTGAACACTGCACTAATAATATCCAGAAGGTTTGAAAAACCTTTGTACATGTAGAGAAACTAATTTATTTGTCTTCAGTGTTGCACATAACCCCTTATAAATGCTTAACTGCATGTAAGGGATATTGCAGACTCCCATTCTCTCATTCTTTTTGTGCATTACTCTTATCTCTGTTCAAAATCATTACTGTTTCCTTGGGAAAGAGGTAGATCAAGCACTACATAAAGATGAAACAAGTTTTGCTTTTCAGTCAGACTCCACAGTTTCACTTTTTTCAGGTTCCGCTTCTGTGTATTGCTTAAAGAAACCAGCAAATTTCAGAGGTTATAAATGGACTTTTTGTACATTGAGAAAAGGAAAAGATGAATAGAATTCTGTGTCAGTGGTAACCTCTCTTTCCATTAGAAAGCTACAGTTTTGTCAAAACACTGTATTAAACTAATAAGCAGTTTCAAACAATCAATGCAAGCCAATTAAATGTGACTTTACGTTTCTAGACTAACAAGCAGAGGGTTACATTTAAATTGAAATTTTACTCAGAAAAGACTTAAGTTCCTCTTTGACATAGTCTATAAAATTAACCAGATACAATATGTCCTATACAGACTAGCAGTTCACTCTCTGTAGGGGTATAAAATATACAATCACAGCAGGCACATTAACACTCTGAAGTGTATTAGTACAATGCACTTCACCAAAATAAAAATTGGCAAACTGGCATGTGACACGGTTCCTGATCATTCAAAATCTCCCCATGTGGCATGGACAATGATTGCATCCTGCATCTCTCATTTCCTTTGTCACCCTGAGATATTAACCCTGGTTTTACTATATTGGACATCAATTTTCTAGACTCATGATTAGGACATGGACACCGTGGAAGTCACAGCATGCCATGGGCATACAGAAAACATTTGTCAGTACTCATATGCTAGTTTTCCTCAGAATCCTACTGCTGTGTGCTGTTCAGTGGTTTCCATAAGAGTGCAGTAAACTTTCCATGGAACCTGCATGAAGCTTCTCTTGCAGTCACTACATTTGTTGTTCCCATTAGAGGGGGCATTTAGTCAGTTAATATAAACCATCTTAAACAGATCCAGGTCTTCTCCATTCACATTAAGAGTCTAAAAACAATTGCAGGCAGTGAAACAGGACTGGCCATAGTTCTGAGACTGCTAAACTTCATGCAGCTTCCTAACTGAATATATGTTATGAGTCATAGATAGTGAGCCATTAGGCTTGTCCTGCTAAAGACATGCCAGTTTATACATGGATTTAAAGTAGAAATCACTACAGTCTACATTCCTTCATCTGTTTCATGTGAGCATCCTTGCTGTCTACCCTGTTGGTAAATCCTCCAAACAACAGTCCTAAAAAGCTTGACTGCTCTCACAAGCCACTTCTAAAGAGGTCTCAGTCTCTGACCCAGCACACTAGTAGTGTGAAAAGCTCTTCACACACAATGCCTATGAAGCCAAATGCGGCTCTATCACAGTTTCTTTGACTGAGACCATCAGGGTTGCTCTGTAATGACTCAGAGATCAATACCTAGAAGGCCTCCTAACACTACTGCAGAGACTGGAGGTGAAATTGAGTCATATAATCCTAACCAGGCTCTAAATCTGGATTTTTCTAAAATAATGGTAGAGAATTTGATTTGACAACAGATACGGCCGAGCCAAAGAATGTATCAGACTTCCTAGCTTCCCTGGTTACTCATATAAAGAAACAAATAGAACACTATTTCTTCATGCTGACTTTTATCAACAGCTCCTTCTCTCAAAAAAATAAAGGAAATAAATGAAACTGGGAAAGGAAATTCACTCCAGCTTTAGGCACCTAATCTGGATGTCTCAGGAACTCATGTTCCTCTGCATCCAGTGGAATATACACAGATTATTCAAAGTTTCTTTTGGGAAGCTCAGCTGACTCTAGGGATCTGTGATAGGGTACTTAGAATTATCTTCTATATATGCATTCCCAGAAGTGCTAGACAGCCATTGAAGACTGCTGAAGATTTTAAATTTTACTGAAATAAAATTTAACTAAGTTTACATTTTTACTCATGAAATACTGTTGCTAACATCACACTTGAAGTCTGCCAAACTCCTTTCAATTTGTCTCAAGTTACTCTGTTTGACAAAAAAAACTATCTTGGCATTCCTATAATGTTGTTCCCCCCCCCCCCACCTATGGCCTCCTTTCTTACACACCAGATACAGTTTCCTGAAGAAAGAATTCCTGTTTAGCAAGTATGATACATTACAGTCTCCTTGTGTAGGAAACTATATAAGCCTTTGCCCAGAACTACCTTTAAATCAGATGTATTTCTTGAGAAAAATAAAAATCAACTGAGTTGCCTTTAAAGTCATTTTCTGTATATATATATACTCAGCAGTATAACTTCTTCAAATCTGTGTTTTAAAGTATTTGTGTGTACACAATTATTTACCAGCAAGTAATAAACAAATGTAAGAATAACAATGTTTTGGGTTATATTTTCTTTTTAAGAACAATCAGCTGCTGAGGCATATAAGTTCATCTGCTTCCAAGTGAATTATTTCTAATTACATGTGTGTGTTTTCATCCCCTCAGTGAGAAAGTCTTCAGTCAGTACATTAAAAAAAAAAAAAAAAGCATAATAAATAATATTCACGTTTACATAGTTCACTTTAAATCTCTCACTAGGATCAAATTGTCATGTAATTTTTATTTAATGTTGTTCCATGGAATTGCTTTTATTTCAAACATTGCTTTGATTCTTATTTAGACTCAGAAATTTAACTGGTTTAGCTGTGTGTACAACCATGTGCATCTGCACTGACTTCATAGTCACCATAAGGTCCCCTATACAGCTGGAGATCTGTAACTGAGCATGACTATTAATGGGAATTAAAATCTACTCTAGTCAATGACTGCACAGCTCAGAGTAGTGATTACTTCATTCTTGGAGAGTGTGAAAATCCCATGGAGCCATGAGAAATGCTGCATTGTTTAACTGGCTGCTCTGTACAGTAACAATAATAGAGGCTGTTTCACAATGCCAGGTTTAACAGTTAAATAACTTCATTGAAAAAAAAGTTACAGTCTAGCACATGTGGCATAAGAGACCACCAACAAATTCTGACAGTCACAACCACAACAATACATTATATTTTTGCCTAAGTATGTCCTTTGCACCTTTCATGAGCTAAGCCTGTTTTGTTTTGGTTTTTTTCTTTAACTATTTGAAAAGCAATAATAAATACTCAGGCTCAGAAAAGAAGTATTTCTCATGCTTGCTACTTAATTATTTATAGACTCAAGACTAGATTGGTCTAAGATACAATTTTCAAGTACTCACTTCCTGTTTATAGTACAACAGTATTTTACACATTATTGCACATTGTTTCTGAAGGGCTCATTTCTACAAATGTGGGAAATTATTTCGTTCGGGGCACTTGACAGCTTTGAACCCTGGCAAAATGACTTTCCCCTTCTGATACAGATCATCCTGCAAACCTTTGTTCATCCTCTGCACCAACAGCTTCTCATAGAGCAGTGGGTGGTAGGCCTCTAAATTACAAGCTGCCATCATAGTAGAGTTCATGGTAGTGACAGAGTTGGTCTGTCGGGCGGAAGGGTTGTATTTGTACACATGCACTTCATTACACATGGACATCATGATGAGGATACCAATAAACCCTGAAGATGTGCCCCTTTGGATGTCCTCTGCAGTGCAACACATGTCCCTGCATGGTATTTTTCTCACAATAACTTGAGTCTCTCCCAGGACCCACTCAAATGCCACTCAGAGCAGGTGCAGGTGTTTTATGCTAATTTGTTGTACAGTTCCTTGCTTGATGCCCCTGTGTAGTAAGAGTAGGGAAAAGCAGGGGGAAGGAGGAGCAACTCTCATACTAATGGCAATTGTTTCCCATGAGAACCTGCCATAGCAATAGTATTAGGGTTTTCTTGAAACAATATTGGGGTCTGCAGGTGAAAACTGCCATGACCTGCTGAGACTTAGCTGAGAAAATTTGCAGCTTAAAAACTGCAGTGAGTTCTCTGGAGATTCTGGAGATTTGATTTTTTTCCTTTCTTTCTTTTTTTCATGGAACACACAGTTTAAGTACAAGGTACAAATGAATGAAGATTATATCTTGTACAATACTTTTCCTACAAGGAAAGTTAAACAATTACAACTTTGAGCCTGCAATCAGATTTGGCAACATGAAGTTCTAGCTAGCACATAGATGGGCAATAATACAAAACTTCTCAACTGAAAACCAGGTTTGTTTTAGCTCTTTAAAAAGCCCAGCACTCTCCTGGGCAGACATTTTCCTCAGCCAATTCATTCTAAGTCTGAAGAAAAGACATCAATAAAAATCACTATGTTGTCTCTCTTCAGGTATTCTGGACACTCAGCTCTGATAGAGATGGCCAATATGAGTTCATTGATCCATCCAACATTTTTCCAGATTTAATGGACTAAGACTTAAAGAGGTAAATATACTCTGGTTCTGGCAGAGTTGTGAAGTAAACTTTGATTATATTTTTATGTCTTTCTAGAATGATAACCTTCCAATATTATAAGGAGTTAATGAATTTTCCTTTAAATTATGAAAACCTCAAATTCTTTTAAAATATCATAATAAAAATTATCCTAAGGAAACAACAAAAGTCTCCTTGATACAGGAACTTTGAATATCAGGTTTATGAACTCAGGAAACATTGCTTTTTATTGTATTATTGCAACAGAAATAGCAAGTATGTTGTTCACAAGGTGCAAGTCTATCTGAAAACAGTGTTCCATGCTCCTCATTGAGATTATTTCTTGAATTCTGTTACTATCTCAAGAAAGAGATAATGCTGTTATTATTTTTTCCTTTTGTTGATACTTATATCTGTCTTTTCTACAGCATCTTTTTAATTCATATTCTCTTTTCTTGCTTCCACATATTCCATAGATTTTTCTTCTTGACTAAAAATAGCTCACCATTATTCTGTTCAGGTCTGTGATTCAAAACCTTATGTGTTATCTAGCTTCTGGATGTATTTGTAATAGCTTGAACTGGACTACATGACTACTCTGTTCACCCTAATGAATGTGAGAGGAAAGAAAAAAAAAGGCACTTCAAGATTGTTTCAGGATTCTAACATTTGACTGCTTAAAAAAAGTCTCCATCTACTTGTGCTGTTTTTAATAGGGAATGACAATGTTTAGTTGTTTCATAAACACAGAATACTCTATGTCTAGCCTGTTATTTCAATAAAAACACAGACAATATGTCTTATGAAAAACTAAACTGAACCTCAAATAAAAACTTAACTGGTAACAGTAAAAAAAAAATCAGCATCTCATGCTAAATACTCATCACTTCAAAAATGTTAGCAAATAAGTTTTCTCAGGACAGCTGATACAAATATCTACTTCACGGTGATTAAATATATTCTATGGAAAATATCCTTTCAATGTAATTTATCTTCCAGATGAATGCAAAGCTTTCCTTTTTTTTTAAACTTACTTGAATTTCACAGATAATCTCATTCCTTTTCCATTCCTAAAATTTTCAATAGTTGTGGTAAGGTATTTAGAGAATAGGTATTTATCTTGTATCTCTTCTTTTTATCATAGTTTTGAATCATAATCCAGGTCATTAAGCTAACTTTGCACTTCTTTAGTCTAGGAAGTGAGGTTAATATCTAGAAAGAGAATATCTACACTGCTCACTGATTACATATTTTTAATATCACAGATATCTAAAATAAAGAGTATTCATGTGCTTAGTTAAAAGTGTAAGCTAAATAGCAGCAACATATCCTTGCCTTGAGATGCAAGTAATGACATTTTCTCAGACCACATGAAATAAAAGCATGAAATAAAGGATGTAAAATCCCAGTCCATGTAGGACTTCAATGTAAAGTTAGGGCATTAGAAAGCAAGGCCTTTTTAAACCATTTTTTGCACACTTTTAGAGTACATTGACATGTAAAGCAAAGCGACCGGGGAAGAATAATTATATTGGCAACACTCAGACAGGGAAAGGTCTGAAGGAAACCATTTTCTGATCAGTATTTCCTTCAGCGTGGCCTTGGAGTTCCTCGCATTAAGGTTTCTGTTGTATCACCTGGACAACTGTTGCTTTGTCATTGACAGTGTCCGTTCATATGATATAGTGGCTATCTTCCAGATTTAGATCTTTAATAGCTGTTTAATGCACATGTTTAAAGCATCAGAATGTGCTTTAAACAGAGTAACTTACAGTAATAGAGATGAATTTAAAAGAAAGATTATGAACCAGGAATACTGAGCATATGATGATTACACTATTTGTCTGAATAGTCTTAAATCCAAAGTAATTATGATAATTTTGATTAACTTTGCTAAATTTTCTTTGACTGATATCTGAATAATGGTTGTTGCTTTGAAAAGTGCTTGATTTTGCCTCTAGTAGATAGCTACTGTTATCACCTAACATTTTAGGTAGTAATGTAAGTACACCCTCAAGAAGTCTTTGTTCCTGTTTCATTACTAGAGCTATAATAGGCTGAACGGGGAGTACCGATGTGGGTCCTTAATAAAATCGTGCTTGTTTATGGAGAGTAGCAGGTCTTTCAGATGGAGTTAAGCAAGTCAGTCTTGCACTTTACTGTCCAAAGACTTCCAAGACCTGCACAGAGGGAGGACAAGAGATTACATGCATTTTGCAGAACAGCCTTTGGATCAGTGAACAAAAATATCAACCTCAAAGCCTTTTGTTTATTGTTGATAGTTACGCCAAATCTCTTTCTATCATCTGCTTAGGGAAATAGAAATTCAATCTCCGTCTCAAAATCTCCCACAAATATACTCTAAAATTTACATTTTTCTAGTCAAATTTTTATAGTGTAAAAGATAAAAGCTCTTGGATATAAGAAGCAAACTTATAACATAATACAATTTCTTTCTTAGAGATCAGAATAAAAGTAGCATACATTTTCCAAAGGAGTATTTTTTCACACACACCTACACAATGACACAGACAGATGCTTTGACAGCTAACCAGACCACATTTGGTATTTTATTTAGATGATGTACTGCTGGTTTCCTCCGCTTCCTTCCCTGGTGAATAGCAGTGATGATTACCTTTTCCAGAAGGCAGCATCTTGGCCTGTTGAAAGAATGGTCACTATTATCCCAAATTAGGTATTTGTTTGGCAACAATATGTATGTGTTGGGGTTTTGGGGAGTTCTGTTTTCCTTCTTCTCTTAAAGAATTTTTCCATAGTTGTTTGTCAGGGAGGTAAATTGCTGTACTTAAGAGAGACAAAAGGCCCTGGCCACAGGGTAGGGGTCCAGCCAGCCGAATAAAGGGGGTTGGGTGCAGCCCCTGGGGCTCTTGTTTTGCTCCCTGCATTCGAGGTGAGGAGAAGCTGCCCTCGTGGTGCAGAGAACTCATCCCCACTGCATCTCCTGCTCTCCCTGCTGCTTCCCGAGGATCCGGCGGGACACCGGGATCAGCTTGGAGAGAAGTCGTCCCTGCTGGGTCTCCTGCTTTTCCTCCTACCCCTGCTGTCTCCCGAGGATCCTGCTGGACACCGGGATCAGCTGCCCAGGGGGTTCGTGACGCGGGCTTTCCTTGGCCATTGCCCCGTGGGGAGTGAGCTGGCTCCGGGGCGGCGGGGAGACCATCGCGCCCTCCCTGCTCCCCGGGAGCCCCGAGAGGCTGGCACTGGGTTCCCTGTGCTGTTTGCTGGTACTGCCATAGTTAGTGTTGTTTGATTGCCTTGTTATATAGATATTTAGTAAAGAACTGCTATTCCTATTCCTCATATCTTTGCCTGAAAGCCCCTTAATTTCAAAATTATAATAATTCGGAGGGGAGGGGGTTGCATTTCCATTCCAAGGGGGGCTCCTGCCTCCCTTGGCAGACACCTGTCTTTCAGACCAAGACAGTATGTTCACTTAATTTTCTTTTGCAGTCAAGTAGAGTATGAAACATTGGTAGTGAGAAAGGGCTAATAAGCCAGTACATAAAGATGGCTACAAAAAGAAAGAAGGAAAGATAGATACCCTATATCCTGACTCAGGAATGGCCGAATTTGCATATAGACACTGTATGATCAAAGCTTGTTATCAGAACAGATGAAAAGGAAGAATTCTATTCTGAATTTGTGAACTACCCATCTATAAGTTAGCCCTATCCTTCGTTTTGCTAGCTTTCAAAGTATATTCTATTTATGTAATAATTTCACTTATATAAAGGCAAAGGTGATGAAGGTCGTTGAAGGTATTTTAATTTCAGATATTCCCTTAAATCACTTAATTGAATTAGCATATGAAAAATATACAGATCCCACAGTGTTGTAGAACGTGTTAATATATCATTAAAAGCAAAGAGAACAAAAATAAATATTTCAGTGATTTGAGCAGACAGACTGCAAAACTCTTCTTGAATGGGTATTATTTTTCTTTCCATCACAACCTTTCCACTAAACCATTCCTTGATTTTCAGTCCCCAAAGTTTCTCTTAACATTAGTAAGAAATTTGGCCAGGAACAGTACGGGTCATTCCACTTTCTCATCCAAGAAATTCTGTTTAATGTCTTTGAACTTTTTCTGACTAAGCCAAGGGACTGAAACCAGACAAGATAAAAATCCCTGTCCTTTCCATTTCCCTCAGAATCCTACCTATCTGGTAGAAGGTTCTTGAACTCATGAGCTTCATTTATCATTGCTCATTGCTCTTTTCCTTTTTTTTTTCTTTTTTTTTTTTTTTTTCTTTCTCTTCTGCTGGGGACACACTACCATTTTCAGTGTAATTTAACATCTCTTAATTAGTGTGAACTTCCCTTAAAACAATAAAATTCCTTTAACAATTAGTAGCAGCATACCTAATACGATTATCTTATACAGACACCATTTTTTATTTTTGCAGCTTGATCCATCTTTCTGACTCCATAGTGTTTCCTTTGTTGGTAACAGACTTATCTTCTGTTTTCCTTGTCATCTACACAAATGCAGTAGCATCTTGCCAGTCTTTAGATGAATAGGACACATCTTTGTTTTCAGTGATGTATGTCTTTACCACATCAGACATGTATGAAGTGTATTTCAGGCAAGGAACTTCTATCTACATTCAGACTTAAAGATGTTATATTTTTAAACCTTATTTCCCCTTTCACTTTGTTGTTACATCCAGATGAAAAATCAAAAGGATTTTTCACCAATGCTTTTTGTGTATCACAGAAGCATCTGCAGTGATCTGAAGCTGGTACCATACAGTTCATGTTCCTGGGACTGAGAAAGGCAAAAGTCTTTCACCTTGTAGCCAACAAACAGTTTGCTTATGCACCAAGATAACAAAGTGCCTCAGTTACAGTAACTGATTATGACAAATAGATGTCTATATGAGTCTGTGAAATGAATCAAGAAATTTTAGTGTGAGATTCATGTTACTGTCTGTCAGGTGTGATGAGAACGATCTGAATGTCATTTAGCACACCTGTTTAATTTTTTAATGGAATAGAGATAGTTGTTGTAGGTGATGAAGAATACTGATGTATGCAGATAGTTATTATTTATTTTGGTGCAAGACTGAACTGAATACTGCTATATTACTTTTGGGACATAAGAGGCATAACATTTTCTCTCCCAATGTTCACTTTCTTTCAGCTTCTGAATCTAGGCTGCCTGAATTTAACAGTACATCACTGCTAACAAAGATGGAAAGTTGCAACAAACATTTAACTAAAAGATTTTTGCATAATGTATATCTTAATGCTGATTTGGTACCTTATGTCTGTAATTCTTCAAATACTATAGAACTGTTCACATTTCTAGTATACTCCAATATAGGGGGCTGTGCATAGTACACGTATGATTTCAGGTCACAAAATAAAATACACATACTGCACCATTTAACTACATACCAAATATTAGTATTATAGTCTTTATTCACATATATTTCCTTTATACATCAACGCCCCCAGGCAGGTTTTGAACCATATATTGGCTCTATACAAGGTGGGCTTTGAAGATAATTTAATTTTCTTTTCCTTTTCTCCTGACCCCATTGAAAAGATGGGAAATCATAGCATTAAAAACCATGTATCTCAACAGCTGTATTTTAGCACAATGACTTGAAATATGGGGTAATACAAGTGCAGTAAGAATAAAAAGACTTAGAATCTATACTATTTGTCACCTTCCTCCACCCCAGATACAGACTTTTAAAAGGGGAACTTATACATTCAAAAAATAATATTTACTTCAAAATTCACCCTAGTTCCTAAGGTAAAATAAAAATCACTCTCTAACAAACTGTCTTGCTGTTTGTTAGATGTCTAAGTGTACAGAACAATCAACAGAAGATCCAGAATAGTATTGAACTATTCTTAGAAGATATTGACCTTCTGCAGCACCTATCCAACATTCTCAGAAGGAATGGAAACTAGTGAGGTGTGGTATGGAAAGTGTGGGCCTCTGTAAACAAATTCTTCTGTGTCTATTTGCTATGTGATTTCTGTGCAATTGTGCTAACCTTAAAAAGCATGGGGACAGGGAGGGAGAAAGCAGAAAGAGTGCGCATAGCTGCCACTTGGCCAGCTTGCAATTTATAATGTCAGCAGCTAAGTTTTGAACACAGCATTGGCACCAATGTGATAGACAAGACTTGTCTCCTGTTCCCTTTTTAATATCTTTCAGAATCTAACAGTCAAAAGTTTATAGATAAGAAAGACTTGTCCATGTCTTATAAGTACAAGATATGTAGTGAGCAACATTTAATTAAACCATTTATTATAATTCTATAATTTTTTTCATGATTGATTAATTTTCCATTTATTCAGCTCTGTCTTACTCCCAAACATAACCACAGACTGTTCTTACCCCTCTTATAGTTCTCAGAGTATTTATAGAAACAGTACCCTTTACAGTTGAAACCTGTTGTTTATTTCTATCTCACCCCCCTCCTTTTCCCTGTCTGTTCCCTTATTTTTAATCCATTTTTCAACTTGTAACTTTCCTCCAGAATTTCACCAGTGCCTCCTGTGCTGTCCCCTTTCCCATGCTCGCTTGTTTTCATGCCCCAAAGTTTCTTTACTTTTTTTTTTTCCCCCAGTTTCCTTTTGCTCTCTATGAAGGGGCTTCTATATCACACAGAAAACAAAGCTGCCAGTGCCCTCACCCAGGTATTCACGAAAGGAAAGATCTTGGGCTCTGAACCATCTGTACCAGAAAGCTGCAGGACCTGCTGTCTGTCCCTCTTCTAAGACACATACCCCTAGACTTGGTCTAAGTGGTGCACTCTCCCCTCACACCCACCAGGGCTGAAGGTATGATTTATACATAGTCACCCACTTGGCCAGTAATTAGTCAGTCAAAAAGAAAATGTCCATTTGGGGAAGTAACAATTTTTAGACAATTTTTTTTTTGTTGCACAGTGTTACATCTGGTACAAAAACCAAAATAACTTTGTATCCCCAGAGTTACCTGAGGTGACTAATCAAATTATAAATGGATAAAAGCTGCATGTTAAAATGTAACATGATTTTAAGATAAAGACAATAATAAAATTAAGATATATGGAAAAGTTCCTAAGCAACTTGAGCTTAGAATTTTTAAAGAAAATCACCTGCAAAATTAGCACTGAACAAAATATTAGTTGCCATTTCCTCTGCTGTACAAAATTCCCAAGTTTTATATTGCTTTTATGAAAGGCTTTTCTGTCAAAAAACAGTGTCACATAACCTCACTAGATGCTTTTAAAAATTATTATTATTATTTTAGTTAAATACCACTGCTAACTTAAAATGTACCAAGGCTTTGAAGGAAAAAAGTTATATTAGAGGGCTGCTCCCATTAGCTTCAAAGCTCTGCTGTTTTTTCTATCAAGAGTTTCAGTGTTTCAGAACATACAAACAAGTTACTTTGACCAATTTGTTCACAAAAACACACAAGAAACCCATTACCAATTTCAGGCATGCTATAAACTAGAGCTATAGCTATATGTTGAAATCATGTTGAATTTGGCTGAAATGAAGGTCATTCTATCCAAAAACAATACAAGAAGTTCTTTCATCTATAGATTTCAATGAAGAATAATTTGGATTTTGGTAAATAAAAAAGTATAAAACAAATAATTTCCCAACCTTTAAATGGCTTTAGAGAGCCTAAAAATGTTTAACCCGGTGAACTGAATGATATAATTGAAGCTGATATTAGTTTATGTATACTTTGACTATTTAAAAGCAAAAAAGGAACACAGTTTTGCTATTAATAAACGTGCAGCCTTAAAAACAAACAAACAAACAATCAAACAAACCAAAAACCAAACCCCATGAAATTACAGCTTTTCTGAGGAATTATTTCTAGTATAGCAGAAAAAATAATTATAATCTTATGGATGGTGCTGTTCTAAGTTCCTCTTGGGCACTGAGTGCCATTCCAAGTTATTCAGATTCAGTTGCACAGGAAAACTATGAGGATAATCAGCAGAAAGGAAAACCTGCTTTAGGAGAAAAAGGCAAAAGAAGCCTGTTTATACCCTCATAACCAGAAGGCAGAAAGTAGCTGGGGTTACTCTGTGAATGTACTTGGTAAAGATTCCATAATGGTAATCTTGAAAGTGAGAAATCTATAGCAGGTTCTAAATACTAATGAAAATTTTAGTTAGCTTTTTCCAGGGCTTGCTAGGTTTTATTTTGATCTGTAGTATTATAGTAGTTAAAGGAAAATGAATAACCACCACCCTATATAGAATATAAGGCTTGAGGCTTAAGGGGACATGAAGATTTGGGAAGTTTATTTTTGGATGTTACTACTTAACAGTGTCCCCTTCTGATTGCTTATATAGCACGGCACTATAAAATGGAGTAATTAATAGAGGGAAATGTTACAAATATTCAAATAGCATTATAAAAAGGAATGCAGGAGCAGTAGCCAGCTGGCAATAGCCACATTCAAACAGCAAGAACTACAGGCTGCTTTTTATTATTGCTGGAAGGGATACAATAGCACAATATTTAAAATAGGAAAAAAAAAAAATTAAGGCAAGTATTCAACTACAAAACATGATTTTTTTTTTTTAGGATACTCCTGATGACTTTCATGGTATTTTGAGATCATGAACAGAGACTGGCTGAAGTTAATTTGATTCTGGCATTCCCTATGTAGGAATTAAAAAAAATTCCCCAAGAGTCTTCTCATGAAATTTCATCAAAATCTGAAAGCTAAGGGGCAGCTGCCCTCATAACTTGTTGCCTGAACCAGCTGGTTTGTTACAGACACTGTTGAAACAGGCACATGCTAATAATTCTGTAGGTGTTTGGGAGCTTTTCTATTCAGAATAGAAAAATACTATTCTGACTGGAAGACAAGATATACCATTTTGTCTCTGACTACAAAGTGAACAGGAATTCAGTATTTACAGTAGAGCAAATGATAGAATCTGGACTACAGCAAAAATAAGCTATTACTCCTTTATTACATCAAAGTTCTTCAAAGCCACTTGTGACAAATGGATGAATTTACTACTTTCAGGTTTTCTATAACATGCATCTTAGGTGTGTATGACCTCATTTTTTAAGTAGTACTTAGGCATAAGGAAAAAGTCTTCATATTACTGCAATGCAGATGCATTTGTAGGATTACCAGGGCATTGCAGGTCAAATCTCGGAAAGAATTTTGATCAAATCAGCCCCAGAATAAAGATAATTTGAGCACTTAGCATGCGTGTGGCAGAGGGATCTCTTTTATATGCCTTTCATGTGTAATTTGAATACTCCAAGATAATCATGACCACAAATAATCTATTGTATAAAATTCCCAGAAAGATTTTCCAAGCATGCTTTCCTGGATGAATATATGAAAATAAAGGATGTTTTATTTTCTCTTTTTGAAGTCCAGTGTTCCCCTATATTTTGCAAAAGTGCCACAAGATGTAAAGAAAACAAGTCCCTTCACACCCACTAAACCATGTTGCTAACACTGTTAAGAGTATTGTGTTCAAGTTGGCTTAATTGGGTACTGACTTTGGATAAACAGATACTGAAATTAATTTCTATAATAGATGTGCCAAAATATTTCATTATAATAACCCAGAGCTGAATCCATTTTCCTTGTGCATGTCTAAACCCATTTAAGAATGTAAATTTATATGCATAGACTAACAGAATATTATAAAGGGATTTTTATTGAGGCCTTATAAACCTCTGCTACTTGATGTGCCTTTGCTTTGATGTTTTTGGAACTAGAGTGATTAGCACATTTATATCTACACATAGAAAGACTATAGACAATTTTTTAATATCTTTTCTCATTTTCTTTTGCAGGGATTTAGAACTGCTGCTTGTCTCTTCTAAAATAATTCACTGTAAAATCAAGTTAACATGGAATAAAATCAAATTACACTTTTTTTTTTTCTCATGATAACAGAATATTATTTAAAATATGACTGAAAAGTTAACATGCAGGAATTGTCATTTAAAAAGGTCACCTGTGTGCAGTTTGTCAGTTCTGGTTGAGGATATTAAAGTGTTAGATTATTGAATACCTTATTTTTTAATGCATATCAAGTCAACCCATTTGTTGTCATGTCTTTCAGACGGGAAAGAGAAAGGTCACTGAGGCTCTGGCATTTGTCAAAAGGCTGTGTGTGAACAACAGAATGGCTGAGATTAAGGAAACCTATCCGGCCTACTCCAACTTCAGAAAAAGATTGTATTTCCATGGAAACAGGACAAAGAGGACACCTGACAATTCCAGATTTCAAGGCTTATTATTTCAAGGATCTCAAATTTTGAGATCTTTGGAAAGGTGTTAGTCTCAAGTTTTTAGGGAGGGAATAAAAGAACGAGACATAATTTTCACAACAGAAATCTGTAAAACCAGGCAAAAGACTGAGATGCAGCTGAGAAAAGAGAAGGGAGTCTCTGTGGACTCGCTCATGGGAGACTACTGATGACCTATCTCAAATGATCAGAACTGATAAGGGAAATGATACAGGAAATATACACAGATACTTTGTATTTCATTAGGGTTTTTCCTTATAAGGGATGATTATTTTTTAATACCTTAAAAATTAATTATATAACATTCATAAATAAACAAAATTATTAAATTATCCTCAAAGTCTATCAATGAAACAATTATTTGCTTCAATCTTGACATGTCCATATATAACTGATTTACAAATCCTGAGTACCCATAAAGTAGTAGCAGAGGGAAATGCTGTACCATGATAGTGTCAGCAGTGATCCTTAGGAAGTACAGCAACAAGGTTACAAACTCATTATTTTCTGAAGCAGCAATGTCCAGGAACAGAAGGATATCTGTGTTTAGGATACATGTCTAAATAAAGAGCAAGTCCTTGGGAGGGAACTCAGCTTGGACTTTAAAGCCCTATTATTTTTTTTTTCATCTTTTTTTTTTTTTAAACTTGACTGTGCAACAGTAGTTGTAAGAGAAAAGCAGAGATAATTGTAATTTTAGAATAAAAAAAACTCAGAGCATTTTCTTTCTTGGCTGTTTTATAGTAATTTACTAGGGTTCTACTCCACTAAACTTTCCAGTATTCTACCTTATAATGATTTGATAGATACAGAATCAAAGTTTCTCAGTGTGAAAGGAACCAATAAGGATCATGGAGTCCAAGCCCCAGCTTCTCTCAAGACTGCCTAAAACTAAACTGTAAGACTAAGAGCTTTCTGGATGCTCCTTGAACTCTGACAGGCTTCGTGCTGTGACCTTAAAAATTAATTATATAACATTCATAAATAAACAAAATTATTAAATTATCCTCAAAGTCTATCAATGAAACAATTATTTGCATGGGAAACCTGTTACAGTGACAAACCACTATCTCAGTGAAGTACCTTTTTCTAATGTCCAATCTGAACTTCCCCTAACACAAATTCATACCATTTCCACGTGTCCTATTGCTGGTCACCAGAGAGAAGAAACAGCCTCTCTGCCTCTGCTGACCAACTTGAGGGCACATCACAAACAACACCAGTTCAGTTTTACAGTTGTAATACTTTTTGGTTTAGGACAGATTGGAACTGAAAAGAGGGGAAAATGTCACTTTCTCGTGATATATATGTAAAAGACAAAAGATGTGTTTTTCAGCCCCAAAGAAGATAAGAATGAAGCAGGATGATATTCCTTATGCCAACTGACATGGAATGCCGACTGCACTCAAAGAAACAGTTTGGCCTCTTCTAAAGAACAGAAAAGAGCAACTTGTGCAAAATCACATGCACAAAAAAAGCTTGAGCATATTTTTCTTCAGATGATTCTCTGCACAACACATGATGTTTAAGATGCAGATTTTTTTCTTTCTCCAGAAATTTCTTGGGAATTCTTCCTTCACAATGTGGGAGAAGTGAGCTAGCACAAAACAAAACAAAACAACACCAAAAACAAAACAACAAAAAATTATATATATCCAGTAGGACTGTATTCAAATTTGTGGTTTTCAAATTATATCTGAGATCTAGGTAAAAAATTCTTTACAACCTCTTATTACATGACAAATGATAATAGATACTGACAAGATGAGTGTAGTGGGTATTTCCAGGCAGCATGCAGAAGCATAGTATTCTCTTACATCTCACATGAGATGTGAAAGACAGAATGCATTTCTTGTAAGTTATAGAATTATTTTGTATGATTTCCAGTTGACTAGAAGAGGAAACTCAAGTCTGGAGAAAACAATTTAGATTATTTCCTACTGAGAAAACAGAAGCCTAGATAAGCATCGGCCAAAAAACAACTAGAAGAGAAAGGTACCTAAGACAAACATTACATCCAAGAGTGTTGTGTATGTTGTTGTAGAAGGAAGAGAAGTTGAAGAGATAGATTTGAACAAAAACTTTTCCAATACTAGTTGTTCTACAGTATTTCTTCCATTATTTTTAATTTTCCAGTAACTAAATGATATGCAGTGTGGTGGGTTGACCCTGGCTGGGCACCAGGTGCCCACCAAGCCCTGCTATTGCTCCCCCCAAGCCCCCAAGCACGGCACGCAGAGAGAGAATAAGACGCAAAGAGCCATGGGTTATGATAGATAAGGTGCTATTCTCTACTTCCCATCCACAGGCGATGTTGGGCCAAGTCCAGGAAGCAGGGCTCCAGAAACATGTAGCAGCTGCTTGGAGGGCAAAGCCAAATGCCCCCCCCCCCCATCCTCCTCCTGCTCTCTCCCTTTACAGTTGAGCTGACATCATATGGTATGGAATATCCCACTGGTCAGCTCAGGTTGGCTGTATCCCCTCCCCCCTCCTGCCCCCCATCCTCTGGTGCCGTGTGAGCACTGGCAGTGATAACACAGGTGTGTTATCAACACCCTCCAGCTCCCAGTACTGCAGCATGAGGGCTGGATGGGGAAAAGCAGATCAGCCAGACCCACTACATGCAGAAAGAAATGACAAGAATATGATGCTCCCACAGAAGCCTAAGACAGATGTCCCATAAATCTGCACCTTGCACTGGTATCAGTCTTAGGGTATTAATTTGGGGATGTCATTTGAAATAGAAATGACAACGCAGGCAAATAGCTAAAATACATAGATGAATTAGTGCATAGGAGAGGTTGTTAAAGCCAGTTAGCAAGTCCATGACAAAACACTGACTCATTTGGCACTGTGCCTAGTGAGCAGGATGGCTTCACTCAATTGGCAGAGCTAACCTACTTGCTGAAATTGCCCAATCACTTTTAGCAATGACATATGTTTGCCTGACTGATTTTGTAACATACTCATCACTACATTCTCTAGCTTTTTGCTGTTTTTATTAGTTTTACTGTAAAGAACACTACTGTCTTTTACAGCTAGGGATCAAGCTGTCTTCTTGAGCCATATCATGTGTTGAGCAATTACTTCATACAATGTACCAGTATGGTTGTTTGTTTACCCAATGGCATGTCAAAACATGCTGGTCAGAGTGTGATTTGCTAGGAATAGCCACTGTTTTTGGAGTTGCTTTTTTCAGTGAATTCTTTCTGATGTTTGCATAATTTATGAAACAAAGAAAACCTAGTATCACATTTTCTCCATTTCAGGAATGGGAGGGAGCTATACAAGTGGAGTTATGCAGCATATTGGTTTCAGAGAAACTGTGCTGACAGACATAACAACAACACTGTGCTATTTAACAGTGATAATATTCTGTAGCAACTCTGTTGCCACCAATTAATCACATTAAAAGAGCTACTTATTTTCTAGTGGAAGGAAATTCCTTGGTTTATTTCATGACAAAAGATGGGCAATGGATACAGGAACTGCATTTTCAGTCTTGAACAAGTGAACTATGTAATATGTAGAGGTGCAGTAAAATCCTGAACATCATTTACAGAAACAGGACATTCATTAATGCCATATATATATCCACAGTCCTTCTCTGGGGGAATAACAAACAGAGTAGGTGTGGGGCAACAAGATCAAATCTCTGTCATAGGCAAAAGAAAACTATCACCATTAACTATAATGTAGTCCAAATTGACCTTAACATTTATGGGGTAAAGCAGGCTAAAACTGTTTATTCATTTTTTCCAGGAAACTGTCCTCTTTACTAGAACCCCATAAAATGATTTTGAAATAAAACAGATGACAGCACATTCAT
Source organism: Todiramphus chloris collaris (assembly GCA_025345505.1). Taxonomy (NCBI): domain Eukaryota; kingdom Metazoa; phylum Chordata; class Aves; order Coraciiformes; family Alcedinidae; genus Todiramphus; species Todiramphus chloris. Next base: position 14,085,537 of record JANVCC010000076.1, on the reverse strand, counting down.
GTGCTCATCAAGATTCTTGAAAATGTAGTGGTGTTGCTTTGAGAAAATGTTTGACAAAGTACAAGAAAACATACTGCTCCATTCCATAAAGGAATGGAAAGTTTTCAATCCAGGACATTAAATGTCAGAATTCTTATGGGTTACTTTAGTTATTAAATCACCAACTACACAAAATTGATAAAGATAACAGTAAATTGCTTGAATTTACTTCATTATTCCATTTGGCATACAGAATGTGAAACTTAGAACCAAGTAGCTTGAGAAAAAAGTAACTTCTTGATGAATGATAATTAGCAAACAATATGAATTAATAACTCTTAATTGTTGAGTTTCACCCTGGGAGGAACATAATTTCCAGAAAGAGGGAAATCTTATTAAACTTTCACTTAAAGAGGAAATGAAAGTGAAGTTTAGAGTATTTGAGCTATTCTTTTTTCCTGTACAAAAAAGCTGGGTTAAATAAGATATTAGTTACATTTCTATTTGAAGGACTTTGAGCAGTTGAGTAAGTGTTTTGAATTAATCAAATAACTGTAGTTTTGGAATTCAATAAAATTAAGCATGATCTTCCTTGTTCAAATCTAAGTCTGAACTTTTTGATTTCAGTTACAATCCTGCCAGAAATATAGACTACATAAAGCCACAGCATTTTTCCTTCAGCTGTGATCTCAAAAATTACAGGTTGTTTGGTACAAATTCCTATTGCAATACAATAGAAATTTTACATAAACAGAAGACTTAAAGACAGTCACCTTAACCCCATTCACCACTGCAGTGAATATTGTTTATGTTGATTACTGAAGGACCAAAACAAAATAGCCTTCAATGCACAGTTGATAGACTCCAATATAAACTCAGGTGTCTTCAATTTCTAACATTCCCAAAGTGGAAGGCATCTCTTCAAACTAAGGTCTCAGTAAAACACAGTAGAATTGGTTTTTATATCTCTAACCAGAAAACAAGTGAACTAAGAGGAATTCCTGGAAAAGTGAGTCCTACACAGAGAACAAGAAAACATTGCTTGCTGTAACATCTCTGTTGCAAGCATGTCCTTATGTCTTATCATTATTCACAGGCTTTACAGAAAATCTGGAAGAAAGGAGGAGATATTTAATACTGAACTACTATCAGGTTTGCATAAAGAGTAAGTTATCCACAATAACCTGATTTTCTTCCATGAAATCTTCATTACTTAAAGTATCACATATCCTAACTCTTACTTCCCATTCCCCCCCACCCCCAAACAAAAAACCCCAACAAAAAAAAAAAGCTTCTAAGACAAAGCTTGATTTAATATTTACACCAGTTCTCCCCCCACTATTCTTCTGGTTAATTGTTACCAGAATGTGTTCCTATTTCTGTATCTTTTATGTCTTAATGAATTTCAGATCTCTTCCTTCCTGCCATGGAAGGGGTCGAAGTACAAAGGTCCATCTCAAGTTCATCATGATCAATGCAACTCTATGCCAAGACTTTATAAGAATGTCATGGAGAATGTCATGGAGAATTGTAGAAAGAGCTTGACAAAGTATACATCCCACCCTAAAGGAAAGCAAACACAATTTGTCCTTAGAGGTCCCATGGGAAGGAGAGCGGTTCGTATGTCTACCATTATTTAGTACTTGAGTAATGAAAGAGAGGCACATTTAGAGAGCAAATAGGCAAAGAGTTTGGGTTTTGTAGTAGGTTTAAAGATGACGATCAACATGGTGCTGATATCTCAGACAGACAGTCCAGAAATGAAAATTGGGAGCTAACAAAGACTAACAACTAGGAGACAGGGAGGGAAAGCAGAATGAGATTATCACGATTGAAGAGGAGGTGATCAGTGACCTTCTACACCACTTGGATGCATACAAATCTATGGGACCAGATGGGTTACACCCAAGGGTGCTAAAACAGCTGGCGGATGTGCTTGCCAAGCCACTTTCCATTATTTATCTGAAGTCCTGGCTAACTGGGGAGGTCCCAATGGACTGGTGGTTAGCAAATGTGATGCCCATATACAAGAAAGGCAGAAAGGAGGATCCAAGTAACTATAGACCTGTCAGTCTGACCTCGGTACCAGAGAAGGTCATGGAGCAGATCATCTTGAGTGATCTTACAAGCCACATAGAGGACAACCAGCGGATCAGGCCCAGTCAGCATGGGTTTAGGTTTGCCTGATGAACCTATTCTCCTTCTACGACAAGATGACCCGACTACTGGATGAGGGAAAGGCTGTAGATGTTGTTTATCTGGACTTCTGAAAAGAATTTGACAGTTCCCCATAGATTTCTAATGGAAAAACTGTCTGATTGAGAATACGAGCTGCTGGATCAAGCACGAGCTTAGAGAGTAGTGGCCAATGGTACTAAATCCAACTGGCGGCAGGTCACAAGTGGCTCTCCTCAGGGCTCAGTATTGTGACCATTTCTATTTAACATCTTTATTGATGATCTTGGTGAAGACATAGAGTCTATCAACAGTAAATTCACAGATGACACCAAGTTAGGCAGGTGTGTTGATCTGCATGAGGATAGGGAGGCTCTCCAGGCAGACTTAGACTATATTGCTGGGCCAATGTTAAGGGTATGAGTTTCAACAAGGCCAAGTTCCAGGTTCTGCACTTGGGCCGCAGCAACCCCATGCAACGCTACAGGCTTGGGGAAATGTGGTTGGGTAGCTGTCTCACGGAGAGGGATCTGAGTGTTCTAGTTGACAAGTGAATGAACATGAGCCAGCAGTGTGCCCAGGTGGCAAAGAAGGCCAAGGGCATCCTGGCCTGGATCAGAAACAGTGTGACCAGCAGGAGCAGGGAGGTGATTGTCCCCCTGTACTCAGCACTGGGGAGGCCTCACCTTGAGTGCTGTGTCCAGTTTGGGGCACCTCAGTACAAGAGAGATATTGAGGTGCTGGAGCAGGTGCAGAGGAGGACAATGAAGCTGGTCAAGGGACTGGAGAATAGATTGTATGAGGACCATTTGAAGGAGCTGGGTCTGTTTAGTTTGAGGAAGAGGAGGCTGAGGGAAGAACTCATCACTCTCTACAGCTACTGGAAAGGACATTGTAGGGATGTTGGTGCTGGTCTCTTCTCCCAGGTAATTAATGACAGAACCAGAGGGAATGGCCTCAAGATGAAACAAGGTAGGTTTAGACTAGTCATTACGAAAAAATTCTTCAAGGAAAGACTGGTAAGATATTGGAATAGGCTGACTAGGGAGGCGGTTGGGTTGCCATCCCTGGATGTGTTTAAGCATTGCTTAGATGTGGTTTTGGGGGATATGGTATAGGGGTGAACTTGTAGAGTAGTGTTGATAGTTGGACATGATGATCCCAAGGGTCTTTTCCAACGTAAATGATTCTGTGATTCTGTAACTACACTTCAGAAGAAGACAGAAGCACATGTGAAAGAGGGGACATAACTGACTATGAGACATAGGGCAGAAAATAATTTTGGTGTTATAGTGAACCAAAAAGTCCAAAGCTGGTAAGTTGTTGCAAAAAAGGCAATTCTCAACATGACACCATGGGGTATATTAATAAACATATGATAAAGAAATGATTCTTTTACTCTAGTTGATACTGGTTGGATCTCACTGGGCCAAGATGACATCCAATTAGAAAAGTGTTCTTAGAGATAAAGACAAGTAGAGAGGCCAGAAGAAAAACAGTGACAGTGTTGAGTTTATAAAGTAAGAAGATTGTTTATTTCCTTTGGAAAAAAAAGAAGACAGATTCTTGGACAAGAAGTATTTAGATAAGAGAAGAAGTATTTGTTAGCTCTTCAGCAATGAAAATCAGAAAAGATCAAATTGTTGGAGAGCTGTTAGTGTTCTCAGATCACATACAGCAGTGTGGGTAGAAAAGAATCAACAGCCAACATTATTCTGACAGGTAAGCATCAGAAAATATGCTTTCTGGCTTTTCCACAGAGACACTCCACATGATGTGGTGGGTTGACCCCGGCACGGCACCAGGTGCCCACCAAGCCCTTCTGTCACTCCCCCTGACCTCCTTCAGCACGGCACGCAGGGAGAGAATGAGACGCAAAGTAAAGGGGTGTGGGTTATGATAGATAAGGTGTTATTTTCTACTTCCCATCCACAGGCGATGTCGCACCAAGTCCAGGAAGCAGGGCTCCAGGAACACGCAGCAGCCGCTTGGAGGACAAAGCAGAATGCCCCCCCATCCTCCTCCTGCCCTCTCCCTTTATAGTTGAGCTGACGTCATATGGTATGGAATATCCCACTGGTCAGCTCAGGTTGGCTGTATCTTCTCCTCCATCCTGGCCCCCATCCTCTGGTGCCGTGTGAGCACTGGCAGTCATAACACGGGTGTGTTATCAACACCCTCCAGCTCCCAGTGCTGCAGCATGAGGGCTGGATGGGGAAAAGCAGCTCAGCCAGACCCACTACACATGAACATACTTCAACAGTCTGGGTTGGGTTTTAATTTAGGGAAAAAGACCAACAGGCACAGGGATGTTCAACACCTCCCATGTATTCTGCATCCACTGGTCAGAAGGGAAGAGCTGGCATCACACAGGTGTCTACATGGTTCACGGCCAGGTCCAAGAGCTGCAAGAATTCAGCCAACACAACTTCTTTTATTCAGTCTATTTCTTTTCTGGCATACACAGACATTAGCATTGAGGTAATATGCTTTTAAGCTCCCACTCTGCGAGCAACTAATTTCATACCATATGCCTCTAGAATGCGTTTACACAAGTCCAAGCTGCACATTCAATTGTGGTGCCAGAAAAGAGTCTGAATCCGGAGACCTTCTTGCGGGAGTTGGAAGGAGTGGCTGGAAGGGAGAAAGAGGTGAAGGATTAGCCACTGATAAGCTAATCCTCCTCCTATTTGCACCAATTTCTACACATTTATTATCTCTTGTGAGGACTAAGAATTTGCCTCCATGAATTCTTTATAGCTCACAATTGTATTTCCCTCCACTCAGTAAAACTCCCACAGAACAACTTAGAAGAGCTAAGTCAAGATGAAGGCCCAGCCATAACAGCTTGCCTTATAAGACCAAGCGTAATTTAATGTGTAAATCATTTACAGCCTTACAATTAAAGCCTACCATCAAAAAGTCACCTTTCACAGATGCCTTTGAAAGAGTCCATAGACTGAAAAGCATTTCTCCACAACATATATTTCAGATCACGAGCAGTATCCATTTTTCTCCTGAGATTAATTATTTATCTATATAGTAGCAGGTTGAAAAGAGAAGATTGCTTATTCTGTTTGTTGGGTTTTCCCACAGTTTAGAAGACTCCTAAGGAAGAGGGCAGCCAGCACTATGCTGTCGTCTTCCAGGTCTGACTTGTGGAGACCCTTTGATGTGACCATATCACTGAACTGTAGCTGTCCATAGCTTCAAAATGGGCTTGTTGAAACTAGTAATCAAATGAAAAGAACTGGGATGGGATCAGAGCAGCCCTGAGGCAGTCCTTTGCATTTTCTCTATTATGTGAATCTGACTGGTCAGTTACTTATCTACAAAAAATGAAAATTCACTTGAAAACAGTAATACTATGTAGTCCAGAAAAAAACCCCAAACATGAAGTTAGTTTCTAGGTATTGTAAAGCATCCTTCAGAAGATATACGTTTTACTGTTGTGTTTCCAAAAATTTATTTATCCTCTGCAGCCAAACCCTTGAGACCAATAATGCTGCATAATTTTTTGTTGACATTCACAGAATTTGGGAATCAAGGTCTAGCACGTTATATTTTACATTACTCATCAGATTAAAAAGCAGTAACAAAACCTCAAAGAAGACAGAATTTCCTATAATTTAGATGCCGTCCCCTCCCACCTGCTTAATTAGGCATAATATCTAACAGAAATGTCATTCTAAGAGAATATTGTGTTTTCCTTTCATTAGACTGTACATATCAACAGCTGTTTAAAGCAGTCTTACTCTCTTCTCACATTAGAAAACACATTTTGATCTGGATAAGAAGTCACATGAAAGACATTAAGGAAATTTTTAAATGCACTTCAGGGAGACACTGAAATACAAAACTGACCCACTCTGCAGAGGAACCGACGTGGATGGGAATAAACCCTAAGACATTGTCCTGGTTTGAGTGAGAACAGAACTAATTCTGTTCAGTGATTTCTAACTAACTGCAGTTTCTGAAGGTAGCAGCCTGTTCATACAGACAGTATCTGCTTCTAGCAGTGATAACACCCCATATTTAGAGTTCCTACCCAGGACTGGTGTGCAGACCAAGGCCATTGATGGATCTCATGTACCACATTGGGGGGTTGCATAAAAGTCAAAGGCCACACCTGCAGGGAGGAGCGGACAGGACAGGTGACCCAAAACTCACCAACAAGGTATTCCATTCCATGTATGTCATATTCGGCATAGAGCTGAGGGATCTGAAGGGTCTCTGGGCTCTTCTCCCCTCTTGGACTGCTTTGACAGCTTTGCTTGGCTTGGCTTGGTGTTGCTGTTTATGCTGGGAGTGGAGAGATGCAGCAACATATAAATTCAGCAAGAGCAGGCAAAAGAAGCAACTTTATTAATTTACAACCCCATTTTATATACCTTAGCCCCATAGGGCGACTGGTCAGTGATCACTCATCTCCTAGGGTGATTGGCTAAAGTCCTACAGCACCCATTTCAAAATATTGTTCCAATGTACCATAAACAGAACTTAGCGAAACACCAGATGTTGGTCTAGCTTACAAAAACCATCCTACTGTTTCTCATAACACGTGTGAGGAAGGCAGGATTCTCACCGAATATTGTGAGAACCTGACAAAATCCCTCTGCTAGCAGCTTTTCAGCATCCACAGCTCGGATCTTCTTTCGGTTCCTTCCTCGAAGCATCCAAGGACAATTCTGTCTGTTCTGCCTTCACTCCTGGTCTGTGTGTTCCTGAAATTGGTACCAGAATCCAGCTCCTGAACACAGCTCCCATCTGCTGTGGGGCCCAGTCTGGGACTCCCCCGGTGCCTGCTCCACAGCATCAGTGGGGATGGTGATGGAATTACCATCAGGGGGTTTGGGTCCAATACTGGTTTTGTATCTGTTTCATTTTTATAATTATTAATTTCCTTTTCATTAAAGCTGTACAAGTTTCCTTTTCTAATTGCTAAGTCTATCTCCCGTATTCCCTTTCTCCTTCCCTTTGGGGAGGGAGGGGAGTTAACAGAGAGCATCTGTTATAGGTCTAAGGGGCTGCCCTGACCCTAAACCATGACAGACATGCACAGGCTTGGGCTTTTTTTTCTCTTTTATCCCTTATTACAGTGGTGCCTACATTCTCTCTGTGAGAATGAACAATGGCCTCATGTTCTCTTGAAGCAGAATGGGCTAACTCAGAGGTGTCAGAACAAAGATTTAAAATAGTACATTCATTAGTGAATTAACCTCCAGCATACTTTTGATAATTAAACACTGTTGATTTTTTTTTATGTTTTTGCACCTTCAACATTTTCTCAGACAGTTCCTAGGTAACAGTCTTCTCTAGTCCTGAAAACAGGAAAGTAATCAATAATCCAGCTCTGCATCAAAAATAAGACTTGCAGTGTTCCTCGCCTCGTGAAACAGATTTCTTTGTTGGTATCACACAAAAGACAAAGCAAAGACCAAAACATTTAATACTCTTTCAGAGCCTAACACATTTTTATCCTACTTTGTTGGTGGAAGATACTTGCCTTGTGGAAATCATCTTGGAAAAAAAAAAATCTGTACCCTTATAGCATCATTTGTAATTCAAAGGTGGTGTAAATAGCTAAGATGAAGATCAGCTTAGCTCAGGTGTGGATCTCTTTAATTTATTTATCTGTGAAGTTCAATTATATTTCTTGAAACTAAGAAAATATTTTTTTGTTTCACATCAATGGTTAGATATCAATTAAAGATTGTCTTCTTGAATAATGATTTAACTTAGCATATAGTTATGACAAAATATGAAATTATGCTTTAGTTGAGTACCTGTATGACCTGAATGATCCTTTGGATCTTTAGCCTAGTAAGCATTTCTCTAATGTACTAAACTGCTAATTAAGATTTTATTTTCCCATTATATATGTTATTTTAAAGTCTGCATCTTTCTTATTTCTTTTATGGAATGCCAGAACTTGCACACTAGTGATGATGTCCTAGCAACTCGTTTAAAGGATGTGCAATTGTACTAAAAAGTGCTTCTCAAAAGTGTTCCATAATGTAGAGAAAAGCTTATAGGTAAAAGTAAGTAAAAAGAGATGTGAAAAAGAACATAGAAAATCTGCTAAATTATTTGTTGCAGTATTTAGACTGTCGGGATCATTAAACTTATTAGTAGAAATATTACTGCAGTTCTGGACCTCTTTTGTTGCATGGCCTTCTGGATTTTTCCCATTCTTTTCAAGAATAATTGAGGATATGGAAATCTGAAAAAAAACCTTGAAAAGTATGAAAGAAATGTGCTAACTTTACCAGAGAGAAGTGAAGAATAACCTCACAGAGCTCAAGTAGTTGCACAAGTCCCGAACTAGAATAAATTAGATTATAACTATGATTAAGGTTAGGGTCAACAAGAGTACTGGGCAAAGTCTTACAGAGTTTTTCACGGTACATTAGTTACTATGTATTGTTATTGGCTACTGAAATATGTTCAGTTAAAGATGTATTTTGACTAAGTCAAAATCTGTCAGAATGAACGAATTCTTCCACTACTGAAAAAATGAGTGCTACAGCAAAAAGCAAGATATATTTGTATCACCATGATCTCCAATCCAAATTTCTACAAGTACTTTATATATCCATTGGACACTGGGAAGAGTACACTTCTGATTGATTTCTGTGCCAAAGCTGAACACAAAATTCTGGGAGCAGAAAAGATCTGAGTTATTGTTCTTTCTGTTGGGTTTTTTTTGGTTTTTTTTTTTGGGTTTTTTTTTTTTTTTTTTTGTGTGTGTGTCTTTAGCTGTTGTTGGTTGTTTTCTTGTTTTTTTTTCTTGCAGAAACAGGCCCTTTTACTATGAAGGCAGGGGATGGGATGTCTGGTAGAGTTTTGCTAATATTTGAACAAGCAACAAAAATAAATGAGTAGTTGTATTGTAGTTATATTCATAACCTTGTAGATAGTGATTATCTCCAGGAATAGGACAACAAGACATCTGGAGGTTCCTGAGCACGCTGAACAGACAAGAACCGGTTTTGTGTCAAGACTAAGGATTTTAGGCTTCAGGTCACTAAAAGAACACGGTGATGAAGAAGAGAAGATGAAGTAAATGACCACCAGAGGTCACGAAAGACCACTGAGGGGAGAAAAGACCCTAATCCTAATTTTATTACACATGCTCTAACTATGTAAATGAATTCTAGGAACCCATTAGCTTAAGACTGCCCTTTCTAAGAAATATAATGAATATGTATATTTAGCCTGCATATAAACTATGTACCTAGCTTGCAATGGTATGCACATTTGGAGGAGTGATCCCCTGTGTGTCTGGCACCACAAAATAAAGAATGCCTGCTTAATAACTTTACTTATTGCGTTTTTCACTGCATCACTAACTGCACTACAAAGGGAACATGCTGTTGGGTGATGTTAAGGGTAACACACCCTTCACCTAGAGACAACCTAACACAGAGGAGGAGTGTAATATTTTGTATTATAAGTAATATTTTGTTAGCAACTGAATATTTATTATATTTATCTTGAAAAGGGACAAAGTGGCCTTTTGAGGAAGTCTTGTATAAAGCCTATGGTCAGGAGTATACCCTTGAAAATTTGAAGTACCCTCTTCTGTATGTAATCCTAGTAGGAGCAATCTGAATCACTTTAGACTGATTATAAAGGCGTGACCAGTGATTAAAAACTAGTCCTCATATTTAATATGCCCTGAGCAATGCAGAACACTTAAATAATGATACCTTTACATACAGCTTTACAAAGGCAGATATTCATGCAAATTATTTACTTTTTCCACTTCCTACATCTTTGGAGAATCATAGAGCAAATGTACACCATTTGTGTTGCCTGTGGAACTGAACTCTTATGTCAGGATTTGGTGCGGAGGGAATAAGGCTGTACACTTTGTATTTGCTGATCTTAATGAAAGCCTGTATTAAAACATCTGGCATCAGAAAGAGAAGGCATATAAATAGTTTTGCAAAATAGCAGGATGTTATCAGATTGCTTTTGCCTAAGAACCCATTAACATTTATTGTGATCATATTAACACTTGTGATCTGGGAATGAAAAATGTATAATATAAAAAAAATAAAAATAAATGTTGCTTTATTTGGATAGTACTACTATAGTCTTCTGCCTAAGGTGTTAGCAACAATTTAGAAAGGATAAAAAGAACTTCTTTATATTGTAGGTGAAAATATTGCCTTAAATGTATGGATTCTGGAATTAGTATCTGAAATTGATCTGTGATCTCCTTAATAACATAGTGACAACTAAGTCCAAGCCAATATTACAGCCAGCTTGCAGGGATGAAAGTAGGGGTTTTTCCCCCTCTTATTCATTCAAAACATGATATTAGAGTAATAACTGTTGTCTGGAATGGTAACTTGGCTTTTGAGTACCACAGAAGGCTGAGTACTGACTACTGTTTCCTGAGAATCAGTTCTCATATTTCCAGGCTTTCATCCAAAGATGAGATGCTTTGAAAGACTCTTCTGTACCATATTTGTCTTGGTAACCACCAGAACAGAATGCACATCCATTCTCTATAAACAAGATAGACTTGATAAGAGAAGGAGGAACAGAATGAAAATGCTTTTGCAAAGGGAATAGTTGACTGATTGTCTGTCTGACTAACATGGACATTGTTGAAAAATAAACCTGCGTGCTGAAACTACACAATGGCAGAGGAAGCCTGTGGTTACTCTCTCAGCCAAAGTTCATATGTTGGCTGTGTTGGTACCAGTATTTCTATTTTAACTGTTTAAAAACCTTGAAAGATGTCTCACTATAACTCCAAATGGATTTATGAGTATGCAAATATAACTTTCTTTTTGTTCAAAATTTGCTTTCCTGTCTATTAATTTTATGCAGAACTTCTAATGTGTCACTTCTCAGCTTTCATCCTGGCAAGAGTTTATAGCTGAAACTAAGTGGTCTCTTAAAATATAACAACTAACTGCTCTTTAAGTTATCCTGTATTGCACTACAGCAACTAAAGACATCAATAAAAACTGTCTAAACACTGTGTGTTTAGACAGCCTCTTCTACAAGTGGCTTTTCTAGACCCAAGTCATCCTTTTATCCTGAATCAAACAAAATTTAGCAACAACAAGATATTTCCTCCAGTTAAGCCTAAATTCAATATTATCAAGCATTTCCTGAAAACAGCCACACAGTGCTAAAACAGTTTCTATCTGAGGTTTGTGGGATGCTACTGTAAGTTTAATAAATACACTATTAATATTCACAAGAAAAATCTAACATCAAACTCTCAGAAAAAAAAAGAAAATTCTTATGTGACCTCCATGGGTTACCAAAGTGGAACATGGTGGATTTTGAAGTCATAATTATCTGCTCTAGATGTATCCACCTTTTGATTTGTAAATAAAAAATGCTCATTTACCCTGCAAAAATAAAAAGAGCAGATCATAAAACTAAGGTCTAATTCTGCCAGATGCTGAACACCTCTGGGCTTTGCATACTTAATGCATCTCACAGAGTATTTTATTGCTGCAGTAAAAATTCCTGTGCAACTAGAGAGAGGTCATCTTCTCAGAGTCAACTTCAAACTGTTCTTTCCACACTGATCCTGTCAGAGTTCCCTCTAGATCCTAGAGATTTGATTATTGTGCCAGGAAAAGATTCAGATTAAAAAAAAAGTTACATTTGGTGTATAGCAGTCTGATAGGAGTGAAGAAAGACTTGGGTGCTTTGTAACTCATCCTCAATTCACCTTTGCAAAGGAGAACATTTGCTTGAAAATCTATTCTGTGAAAACATACAGAACAGTATTTATCATCCAGTTTAAATTTCTTCCAAGAAGGAATGCTACCAAGTGACCATACTATGTGAACATTCAAATCAATATCTAATTCAATTATACCATTATCTTGTTAATTTCATCTTGCTTCTCTGGGGACAACACCAAATATTTTAGACCGAGGAGGAAGATATCTTTCCATAATGGCTCACTTCCAAAAGAGTTTCCAAGTAATGTCCAAGATTTATATATACAAACCTGTGCAACAGCTCAAATTATTTGATAATCTGATCTCAGTATTCACAAAACACTGTTTTTAGAACATATATTTTCTAGTACTTATGCCTAAAAATACAAGATTAGACACTGTAGAAGAAAATTCTGAAAAAAACAATAAATTATGTTGCAAGACAAGTATATGCCTTTATATAAACAGAACAAACTGAAAGAGAAAACTTTTTTGATGGCCTCTGCTTAATTTATCCTTCTCAAAGACTGTTTTCTTTGAGTCAAATTTTTCTTCCATTATATATTTCTGAGGTTAAGTCCTTTAAATTCAGAAGAATCACAAGCCTTATACTTGCCAGGTGCCTTATTTATAACTAATAGCCTAATTGGCTCTACAGGTGGATGAGAATCTAATTCTCATTTTCCAATGAGAATTCTCTTTTCCAATCTGCAATGATGAAATTTAATTTCTTTCATATGTTAAAGGAAAAGTTGCATTCAGAAAGAAATAGTAATTTCATGGCTTTCAGAAAGACCACATCATCCACTACCAATGTCATATGTTTGTGGTACAATACTTGTTAAAAGAAAACTTGCACATTGCATTTTGAAATATACTATATTTGTAAAAAAAAAAAAAAAATCATACTTAGATATTTATGTATTTATTTTGCTTTTGAGGCATTCATAGTCTCTTGCAGTGATCATATTTCAAAAGTAACTTCATCATAGTATGCTCCTATGGAAAATGTTATGAAGTTATTTCACTAAAATCTGGAGTAGTTGAAAGCTGACTTTTTACAAAGGAGGTCAAGTTGAAATTCAAAAATTCCTGTTATTTAGTTAAAAGTGTCAGAGAACATTGCTACACTTAAAAAAGGATGGTAAAGGGAAAGAAAGTACTCTGTAACTGATATTTTAAAACAGACAAATGCTTTTTAACAGTTGCTCTATGCAAACCCAGAGTTTAGAAAATGGTTCTTTTTAAAATAACAAACTGATAGTATCTCTTTAAATAGTAGAAAAATCAATAGAGCAATCATTAATAAAAATTAATGGATAAGAAACTTAGTGGATAAGTTCCTTAATATGTAAGGAAATAAGTGGATAAGGAACTGGTTAGAAGGTTGCACTCAAAGAGTTGTGATCAATGGCTTGATGTGCAGGTGGAGAGCAGTGACATGTGGAGTTCCTCAGGGATCTGTTCTGGGTCCAGAGCTGTTCAACACCTTTGTCAGCGACATGGACAATGGCATCGAGAGCACCCCCAGCAAGTTTGCCGACGACACCAAGTTGTGTAGTGCGGTGGACTTCACTTGAGGGAAGGGATGCCATCCAGAGGCACCTTGACAGGCTTGAGAAATGGGCCAATGCCAACTGCATGAGGTTCAGCAAGTCAAAGTGCAAGGTCCTGCATCTGGGCTGGGCCAACCCCAGGTACAATTACAGACTGGGTACAGAGTGGGTTTAGAGTAGCCTTGAAGAGAAGGACTTGGGGGTGTTGATTGATAAGAAGCTCTATGTGAGTTGGCAGTGTGCTCATGCAGTTCAGAAGGCCAACCATATCCTAGCATGCATCAAAAGGAGTGTGGTCAGCAGATAGAGAGAGGTGATTCTCCCCCTTTACTCTGCTGTTGTGAGACCCCCCCTTGAATATTGGGTCCAGTTCTGGTGTCCCCACCACAAGAGGGACATAGCTCTGTTGGAATGAGTCCAGAGGAGAGCCACAGACATGATCCAGGGGGTGAAGCGCCTCTGCTACGAGGATAGGCTGAGGGATCTGGGATTGTTCAGCGTGGAGAAGAGAAGACTCTAGGGGGACCTTATAACTGCCTTCCAATACTGGAAGGGAACCTACAGGAAGGCTGGAGAGGGACTCTTCACAAGAGTGTCCAGCAATAAGACGAGGGGAAATGGTTTAAAACTGAGGAAAATAGGTTTAGATTGGATCTTAGGAAAAAGTATGAGGGTGGTGAGACTCTGGAATATATTTCCCAGAGGGCTTGTGGATGCCCCCTCCCTGGAGGTGTTCAAGGCCAGGCTGGATGAGGCCTTGAGCCAATGTAGTCTAGTTGAGAGGCATCCCTGTCCAGGGCAGAGAGGTTGGATTAAATGATCTCTAAGGTCTCTTCCAGCCTAAGCCATTCTATGATTCTATGAAATGTCCCTGTTTAAATCAAATGAATTAAGTAAATAGATATATTGGTAATGGACACAGATTGCACTTCGCTAAAATGAATTGAATAGAGATATCTAACTTAGGAGTTGTCAAAGTTCTCTAAAAAAATTTGTGTGCAAATTTTGACTAATATTCTAAGTTATTAGCTCTGAAAAGGAAAATGCATCATAGAGAAAGGCAGCACACATTGTCCTGCTTATGTCTCTTCCCCCTCTGCTGTTAGTTTTGTAACTACTGTTAGGTAATTACTATGTAGAGACTTGTCAGCTCAATGTGAACTGTGACATGTTCATATCAGATACAGAGCAGCTGTCAAGTAGTAACCATGTTCAGCAATGCTGATCTGTAATGAAGCCAGTCTTCTGGACGTTCAGCCTTAGAAATCCCAAGTAATATACTTTTAATGTACTTCTGATTAAGATTCATACATTTCAAATCTTTTATGTTGTTCATTTCACCTTGTACTGAAAAGCTCTGGATCCCCCAACGTTGGACACTTTTAAGATTCAGCTGGACAGGGTGCTGGGTTGTCTTATCTAGACTGTGCTTTTCCCATGAAAGGTTGGACCAGATGATCCTTGAGGTCACTTCCAATGTGTATTCTATGATTCCATTTTAATGTACTTAATGCTTGAGCTGTGCTGAAATGCATAGGATGTGTGATTAAATATGCATTTGAAGATTAATTAACTTGCTTTGAGTAATAAGATTGTGACTTAACAGTCTGCAACCTTAGCTGTAGTAGAGTGATAAGACTTTTTCAAAGCCAATGTTTTTTCAAAGCATGAAGAAAAAGCAGCTACTTCTTCTGTTGATAAAATCTCTTTGACAGAAATCTCCTATAGAGAAACAAATTTGCCTTAAAAATATGACCATGAATATAAATAACAATAGTAATAATAATAATGGTAATTATAATTATTATTATTTTAGTAGGAAATGGCCACAAATAAAAATTTTGTAAATTAAGCTGAGGATAACAAATTAGAAAAAAAAGAAATGGGGAAACATGCCTCTTGCTTAAGTTGCTCAGGTTTGAGCATATTTTTCTATCCAAACAGCATTTTTTAAGTTTGAGAAATAGAATGCATTTGGATTCTGAAGTTTTTTTCAATTTTAACAGTTCTTTAGCCTGCCAGCATGGTTGGATATTGCAGTAGCAAAATGCTCTTCGTATAAATGGTATACACATGTACCACTTTGGTAAACAGGTTATATGAGCTCTACTGAGATAAACGTAGCTTTGACGGTCCAGCTTGTCAATTTTAAGAACTTCTGGCTGTGTAATTCAATTGAACAAAGACCACAAGGTTTTGCACCCCACAGCAGTCTAAGGCTTATGTATTCACTTGTCAATAAAGGAGAAGTGTTAACCTAATGTTGCAGTAACTGGGAAAAGTACCTGTGCCAGCATTTGCTTTTTCATCATAAAAAAGCAAGGAGAAGAAAGAAGGAAAAAAGGACATGAGATACTCCAAAAGTCTCAGTATGCTACGGAAATCACTAGTTTCAGAGATTTTTGCTAAGTTCATATGAAGTTTTCATTCAGAATTCTTTTCTACCCATTCCTATTATTGCTTTTCCTATCAGAAATTTTTTATCTAAGTACAGTGTACAGTAAGCAACACTAACTGCAAAAAGCAGAAGAGAGATGCTACCCTGCTAAAAGATGTGACCATTTCTTTGTATTCTGCTGACTGCAATTTAAAATCAGATTTTTTTTTAATTTTGGTTAAAGATCTACATCTACACAGTGCCAGTAAATCCAATTATGCATGATTCATTTGAGGTCCTCTTGCTTGAATGGGCAACCAGCATGCTGTTGGCCTTGACCTCCTAGGTAAGAAAGGGTGGAGATGGATAGACCTTTATGATAGCTCTGAACTTTAAAGGATAAAAAAATGAAAAATGATACTGCAGAAAACAAATGTCTGGGAAAAATATTAAAAAAGAGTGGAGTGAAATATGGTGGAAGAAAGAATAAAAGTTCAACTTTGAAATATATTACTAATATAGAGGACCAGCCCTTGCTTTGCATAATAAAAATCTGAAAATAACTGTTGCAAATGAACGCATAATAATTCAGAATTGTCAATTTCCGTCATTCTTGAAAAGTAACCCAAAAATGTTTCAGAGATGCATTTTTGGTATTCTTACTTTCTGCATTCTTTTGCACAATTAAATTTAAATCTTCATGAAATATTTATTTCTTTAATTTAATTTCAACCACCTTTTACATTATCAAAGGAAAGAAATGATGTTAACACATAAAAGAATAAAAGGAGAATAGCATTTACTGAGATCAAATCACTTATTTCCCTAATGAACCACGACAAAACAATTATGTCACTGTGGTAACCATAGAGAAACATTTAAACTGATCATCAGGAAACACAGGGTCCACTGAGGCTTGATCTTTTCCAAATTGATGCTCTGGAAAGTGTTCACAGCTGCCCATTCCTAGGGCAGAGTCCCTTTCTGTCCTCATCCACAGAAATAATAGAATCATAGAATGATAGAGGTTAGAAGGGACCTCTGGAGATCATAGAGCCCAACCTCCCTGCCAGCGCATGAACACCTAGGGCAGGACACACAGGAACAGATTCAGGCAGGTCTTGGAAGTCTCTAGAGGAGACTCCACAACCAATCTGTGCAGCCTGTTCCAGTGCTCCTTCACTCTCACAGTGAAGAAGTTCTTCCTCATGTTGAGGTGGAACTTCTTGTGTTTCATCTTGATACCATTACCTCTCATCCTATCACAGGGCACCGCTGAAAACAGACTGGCCCCTTCTACTTGACACTCACCCTTCAGGTATTTGTAAACATTATCAAGATCCTCTCTCAGTCTTTTTCAGGCAAAACAGCCCCAGGGCTCTCAGCCTTTCCTCATAAGAGAGATGGTCCAGTCCCTTCATCACCTTTGTAGCTCTCTGTTGGACTCTCTCCAGTATTTCCCTGTCCCTCTTGAGGGGAGACCAGAACTGAACACAATATTCCAGATGTGGTCTCACTAGGGCAGAGTAGAGGGGAAGGAGTACCTCCCCTGACCTGCTGGCCACACTCTTCTTTATACACTCCAGGATACCATTGGCCTTCCTGGCCACAAGGGCACATTGCTGTTCCATGGAGAACTTATTGTCCATCAGGACGCCAAGGCCCCTCTCCATGGGCTGCCTTCCAGCAGGTCTACCCTTACCTGTACTGGTATATGGTGTTGTTCCTCCCCAGGTGTAGGAGTCTACATTTATCCTTGTTGAACTTCAGTTAGGTTTGCCTTTGCCCAGCTCTCCAGCCTGTCCAGATCTCGCTGGATGGCAGCACAGCCTTCTGGTGTATCGGCCACCCCTCCCAGTTTAGTATCATCATCAAACTTACTGACAAATTTTGTTGTTCAATTAAATATTGTAAGAAAAGCTTCTGATACGTTTCTTTTGCATTTTTCTACCTTTTTTTTTCTCGTCCCCCAGACTGTTTCAGAGAACATAGAATGGTTGGGAGGCCTCTCACATTCTGGAAGTGTCTATCAGCCCTAGGTAGTACAAGGGCTGACTGGGGCTAATCTGGGTCTTCTAGTAGTTGCATCTAGAACTCTGTATATGACTTCCCATGTACTCTGAATTCTCTTCTTGAAAACCTCTGAAATATTTAAGCAGAACTATGGTAAAAACAGTGTATCCATACTATTTATCCTTGTTGCGAAACACTCATGCACATGTACACTTCCTGTCCTGGTTTGAGTGAGAACAGAAATAATTCGGTTCAGTAATTTTACTTTTCAGCTCAGTTCTTCTAATTAACTGCACTTTCTGAAGTTATCAGCCTGTTCCCACAGACAGCGTCTGCTTCCAGCAGTGATAACACCCCATGTTTAGAGTTTCTACCAAGGATTGGTGTGCAGACCAAGGCCACTGCTGGGTCTTGTGCACCACATTGGGGGGTGCAGAAAGTGAAAGGCTGCACCTGCAGGGAGGAGTGGACAGGACGGGTGACCCTAAACTCACCAATGAGGTATTCCAGCCCATGTATGTCATATTTGGCATAGAGATGAGGGATCTGAAGGGTCTCTGGGCTCTTCTCCCCTCTTGGACACCTTTGATAGTTTTGCTTGGCTTGGCTCAGGTCTTCTTTCGGTTCCTTCCTTGAAGAATCCAAGGAGGACTCTTTTCGTTCTTCCTTCAATCCGATCTGCGTGTTCCTGAACCCGGTACCAGAATCCATCTCCTGAGCACAGCTCCCGTCTGCTGCGGGGCCAGTCTGGGACTCCCCCGGTGCCTGCTCCACAGCATCAGTGGTGACAGTGATGTAATTACCATCAGGGGGGTTGGGTCCAATACTGGTTTTGTATATATTTGTATCTATTTCATTTTTATAATTATTAATTTCCTTTTCATTAAAGCTGTACAAGTTTCCTTTTCTAATTGCTAAGTCTCTCTCCCTTATTCCCTTTCTCCTTCCCTTTGGGGAGGGAGGGGAGTTAACAGAGAGCATCTGTTATAGGTCTAAGGGGCTGCCCTGACCCTAAACCGTGACACTTCTGTACTGCATTTTGACAAAATGAGCAATCCTGTTAGTCCTTCTAAATTCCCTTGCTTGATAACTGCCTGGAAGTTATCCTTCTTCATCTTCCCTTTTCAGTTTTTCTCCCTGTTTTATCTTCATTAAACATTGTTCCTCTCTGTAACCTGACATATTTTTCTTCCTTTTTATCCCTAATTTTGTTCTTTGTATCACTTAATGTAATAGAAAGAGGAAACTAGAACAGCTTTAATGAAAACAAGAATAATAATAGTAATGAATATACAAATATATACAAAACCAGTATCAAACCCCACCCCCTGATGGTAATTAGATCGCCGTCACCACTGATGATGTAAAGCAGGCACCGGGGAAGTCCCAGACTGGGCCCCACAGTCAACGGGATCTGTGTTCAGGAGCTGGATTCTGGTATCAGATTCAGGAACACACAGATTGGGATTGAAGGCAGTCCTTCTTTGATGCTCTGAGGAAGAAACCAAAAGAAGACCCAAGCCAAGCCAAGCCAAACTGGAAAAATGGGCCAAGTGGGCAAAGAAGAGGAGTGCTGAGACCCTCCAGAACCCTCAGCTTTATACTGAATATGACCTATATGGGATGGAATCCCTCGTTGGTCAGTTTGGGGTCACCTGTCCTATCTGCTCCTCTCTGGAGGTGCAGCCTTTCACTTTTCTGCCCCCCCCAGTGTGGTACAAAAGATCCAGCAGTGGCCTTGGTCTGCACACCAATCCTTGGTAGTAACTTTAAACATGGGGTGTTACCACTGCTAGAAGCAGACATTGACTGTGAGAACAGGCTGCTGACTTCAGACAGTGCAGTTAATTAGAAGAACTGATCTGAAAAGCACAATTACTGATCAGAATTAGCTCTCTTCTCACTCAAACCAGGACAGTCATATTCCTCTTTCTCTCTTTCTCTCTGAGATGGCCTTATTAAGATGATTGGCGAAGGCCATCTGTAAGCTAATGCTTGTAGAACATTGGAGTGTAAATTCAAGCTAAACCACCAATTCATTTAGAACCTTATTGTCACTCCATCAGTATGTTTAGATTTACTCATCATGTTTAGCACTTTATGGACATATTAAAGGGAAGGATGACTTTCCACTGGTCAATCAAGACTGGGTTAAGGACCAGTTATGTAAGTTGAATATGCATAAGTCCATGGGCCCTGATGAGATGCACCCAGAGTGCTGAGCGAATTGGGTGATGTTATTGCCCTGCCACTCTCCATCATTTTTGCGAAATCATGGCAAACGGGAGAGGTGCCGGAGGACTGGAGGAAAGCCAATGTCACTCCAGCCTTCAAAAAGGGCAGGAAAGAGATTCCAGAAAACTACAGACTAGTCAGTCTTACCTCCATCCCTGGAAAGATAATGGAGAGGCTCATTCTGGAGGTTGTCTCTAGGCACATGGAAGATAAGAAGGTTATCAGGAGTAATCAACATGGATTTACCAAGGGGAAGTCATGCTTGACTAATCTAATAGCCTTCTATGATATTGTGACTGGATGGCTAGATGCAGGGAGACCAGTGGCCATAGTCTATCTTGACCTTAGCAAGGCTTTGACACAGTCTCCCATAACATCCTTGTGGAGAAGCTCAGGAAGTATGGGATAGAAGAGCAGGTAGTAAGATGGATTAGTAACTGGTTGGACAATAGAGTCCAGAGAGTGGTGGTCAACGGTGCCAAGTCCAGCTGGAGAGCTGTATCCAGTGGAGTCCCCCAGGGATCAGTGCTGGGCCGGGTCCTGTTCAACATCTTTATCAATGACATTGATGACAGGACAGAGTGTCTGCTCAGCAAGTTTGCTGGTGACACAAAACTGGGAGGATCGGCAGATACACCTGAAAGCTGTGCGGCCATCCAGCGAGACTTGGACAGGTTGGAGAACTGGGCAGGGCAGAACCAAATGAGGTTTAACAAGGATAAATGTAGAGTTCTGCATCTGGGTAAGAATAATAAATTACACCAGTACAGACTGGGAGGTGATCTGCTGGAGAGCAGTCTTGTGGAGAAAGACTTGGGAGTCCTGGTGGACAACAAGTTCTCCGTGGAGCAGCAATGTGCCCTTGTGGCCAGGAAGGCCAATGGTATCCTAGGGCGTATCAAGAGGAGCGTGTCCAAGAGATCGAGGGAGGTTCTCCTCCCCCTCTACTCTGCGCTGGTAAGACCTCACCTGGAGTATTGTGTCCATTTCTGGGCTCCCCAGTTCAAAAGAGACAGGGATCTGCTTGAGAGAGTCCAACAGAGGGCTACAAGGATGCTGAAGGGACTGGAGCACATGCCTTATGAGGAGAGGCTGAGACACCTGGGGCTCTTTAGTCTGGAAAAGAGAACACTGAGAGGGGATTTTATAAATGTTTATAAATATATGAGGGCTAAGTGTCAAGAGGAAAGGGACAGCCTCTTCTCACTCGTGCCTTGTGATAGGACCCTAGTCCCCTATTCCCCCTAGGGAATGGATATAAGCTGGAGCACAAGAGGTTCCACCTTAACATGAGGAGGAACTTCTTTACAGTAAGGGTCACAGAGCACTGGAACAGGCTGCCCAGAGAGGTTGTGGAATCTCCTTCTCTGGAGATTTTCAAAACTCGCCTGGGTGCGTTCCTGAGTGACCTGTGTTAGGGTAGATTAGGTTGTAGGGTAGATTAGGTTGTAGGGTAGCTTATATGATCCTGCCCTGGCAGGGGGGTTGAACTCGAAAATCTCCAAGGTCCCTTTCAACCCCTAACACTCTGTGATTCTGTGATTCTGTAAAGGTTTCTATGGAATGCCTCCCTTTGGTTTTGTTCCACTTCTGCTTTATGGTCCCAATGTGCCTGTTAGGTAATATGATAGAAGCATTGCTTTCTGGTAATGTTCTGCTTTTCCATAGTACATTATCTTACAGAAATAATTATTAATCTCTTAATGAATAGACTGTCATATTTGACATAGAGAATGTACACAAAGTTTTCTCTGAAAATCTACAATCTGTAGACTCAAGCACTATATATTTGCACAACTGAAGGAAAGTATTTAATATCTCTCGCAAGTTTACCTTCCCACTACACTGCATGGTGCAACGATTAAATAAACTATTGTCCCATGTCAAAAAGTAAAAGCAAATACAGTGATCTTTAGTCTAGTAAGTAGCACAAGCCCTGGGAGTTGGAAACTTCAAATTAGGAGGCTACATAAGCATGGGAACACGCTGTGCCAGTTTTCCTATACATTTCTCAGGAAAACCAGAAACTTCAGCCTTTTTGAATCACAGTTTCTTGTCTGACAGCAGTAAAGATTACTAGCTGTACCTGTTAAAGCAGGGAGAATTTTAGCATTCATTCAAAGGCAGGTTTCTCACACCCTCTTGGTAAACTGTGATTAAGCCTGTCTATAAAAAGATAAAAGAAAGAGGTCAACAGTCACCAATCACACTCAGAAATTCCTCTGTAGAAAGGAATAAAATATTTGAGCTACAAATTACAACTTATATTGCAGATCTGTGTCTGTGCTTTGATCTTTTGCTTTGACTGAGGGAGAGTGAACATCTGATAAGTCCGCAAACTCTCCTTGCACTCCTGGTTGCTTTTTCAGCCTGAGAAATCTGTCTGGTTGAGATTTTTGCTGTGTATATACCCCGCTATAAAAATCTGAACACTATTTTTTCTTTCTAAACAACACAGTATTACATGTAACAAACAAGAATAGTGCATTTTTGAGAAAGGCTTAAATTAAGAATTGCAATTTTTATCTGAATTAATCTCACTGGGTAAAACATCCTCCTTTGCTCTTAACTATAGCGGCCAGAGACTAAAAAAATCCTGACCACACTGTGTTTAAAAAAAAAAAAAAAAAAGGTGAGGAAAAATTCTGTGCTAAAAGCCCTTCCAAATATTATGTAAAAATACTATCAAACTATGAAGCATGCTGAGCTTCTGATTTCCAACATGTTTTTTGTTTAGCAGTTTCTTCTTGTTTGATGTTCCTCAGTTTGTTGTTCACATTTCAAAATTTGTGCGTCAGTAATGTTTTAGTTCCGGTACGTTAGAAAAAAAATATGTATATTGACTGTAGATTTTGCTGGTATATACACACTGGAGGCTGAAAGGAAGAATCAACCTGAAAATTCACTTTTAATTACTGTCTTAGACATTCCTGGAATACAGTTATGAAATAAATGGCTAAATAAAGTACAGTTCAGAAAGACTGACTCATGACATATGGTACAGTAGAATACTTAAAGCTTGTGCACCTGGAAGACCTTATAGAGTATATTCATCAAAGGACTATGTAGTGATGATGTCAGTGAATTAATTTTTAAATTCAGAGCCAAAGGTAATAATAATATCTAGCTATATAAATGACTTTGGCAAAGTAAACCTTCTATACAATTCAAGCCACATTAATCAAACATTGTTTTATGTCACGTTAGACAAGAATGTGATGTGCCAGGAATTTCTTCTTTGTGTTAGGCTTAAGTAATACTCCCCTTTGACATTCCACCTTAATGAAAAAGCTGTACAAAGTATTTCAGAATTATTCAACCCATAAAAAGATTTTTTTTTTAAGTACAACATTTCATAAAGGCAATAAAATACTTGGCTCTCTGTGTTACTTCCATCTTGCTAGCCCACAGATGAGGTATCTGGTCTGGTATTTTGATGGTAGGTCAGGGTACTCAAGGTGAAGCAGCACAAGAGCTATGAGTGATACTGGATGTTCACCTTTCTTCTCAGACCAAATGTTACTACTCATTATTTACTTACCTGGTTATGAGTTTTAACACCAGACAGAAAGCATCCTGCAACACATTTCTACACAGAACTTGACCAGCCCTGCAGTGGATGGATGAAAAACTTGCAGTTTCACTGCAACTCACCAGTTCATAAATTAATATCTGATTCTTAAATCTAGTCAAAATCTGATAAGAGTTTCAAATAAAATAGAGAACAAAGTAGCTGTTGACCATCATTTGTTTGGAAGACTCATCTCACTTTTAGATAATCAATGAAGATACAATAGAAAGCCTGTGAGTCAAAACCAATATTTTAAATATTTCATTAAAGCAATGACATTGATACTGACTTCAGTGAGTACAGGATACAGGTGGCAAGTCTGTGGTTACAGTGTAGAACCCATGATAAATGTATAGCTGTCTGAAGTAATTGCTTATGATTAGGGTTACTGAGTTTTATGATTACTTCTCACTGATTTCTGAAGAGTCACATTACTGACTTAGATTATTGAGTGTTATTATTTAAAGCAAATAGCTTCTGCCCATTTGAATTTAACATATTTTTATTTTATATGGCAGAGACTGAATGATGGAAAAGGACTTACAGTGTTTAAAAAAGAAATTGTTTTGGTAACTTTGTATGTGTTACTGAATTCTGATGTCACATTTTCAGTGTGAAAAAAAAATATAAATGAAAACAGTATAGAAAATAAATTGTTTTACTTTGTTTCTCAAATTCTATATAATATCAATCTTAAGGATTTAAAGCAGTAATAGCAATTACTTTGTATATATGTAATATTATTAAAATTTAAGCTAGATTTGTATTACTATAAATATTAGTGTTCTACTGTGAGTTCTACTGACCTCAGAGGAGTTGTAACAGTTTATTTCAGGTAGGTGGTGGGTGGTAAATTTACAAAGATTATATTAGATCATGAATCAAACTAAAAAGTGCACAAAGACCCTTCTTTATTTATTTTTCTTTTATATTGCAGATGATGTGTTATTTACTTTTTAGTGGTAGCTTTGGCAACAACAACAAAATCACTGAATATTCCTTAGTGTGCCGTTGTTATCATGTTTAAGATAACGCTCAGCCCTCAGCAGAAAGAGGATTATTTTAAAAGTATATTCAACATCAGTAAGTTGTTTTCCCTTTCATTTTGCTTGGAATTTTACTTTTTTTACCATTATTTGCTAATGCTTTGCAATAAGAAGTGTAATAGTAGGTTTGCTATGCTGGTTTGTGTGCATCGACTTTACAATACTGGGGTACCTCTCCCCTTCTTTTTGCGTTGATACTCTGTCATTTGTGACGGTATCATTCCCTATTGCTGATACTGAGTTCTACCAGTACCATGTGAACTGTTTGTAATTGATATGCACAAATTCCAGGTGAAATGTTTTTACTTCTAATAGCATCACTCATGCAGTCATGAAGCACTATAGATAGGTGCAGAGTTTGTAATTCAAGAGAGAGTAGACTTTTGAGGCAGTTGTTTTGATTTTGTTAACTACCTGAAATAGGGATCAGCTAAGAAATTTGATTCAAAATCCAGAAAATGTGCTTGTCCCTGATTTGAAAAGAGTCAGGAGAAGTTTGAATCCCTCTATGCAATTTTATACATCTTTTTTCAAGTCTATTTGTGCACAGCTATCTGTACAACAGTGGACAATTCAAGCATTCCTTTAAGAAATGAGACATGTACGGTTGTTCCCTTTGTAATAATAATTTGATAAATTATTTGAAGCAAATAATATTAGGGACAATGATCTTTATTCCTTTATCATAAAGGTACAGATATTTGCATAATAATTTGTAATAATAAATTGATAAATTATTTGAAGCAAATAATATTAGGGACAATGATCTTTATTCCTTTATCATAAAGGTACAGATATTTGCATATTTTGCAATAAAAGAACTTCTAATGTGAGGAACATCTGAGAAGTACAGATCAATAAACAACTTTTTAGTTTTAAATATGTATACAAGGAAGTCTTCTATGGTACTCTAAAAATTGAACTTCATGTGCTGCAGAAGTGAGGAAATAAGGTATTCCCTCAAGTAAAATAAAAACCTGAGGGAGCATCACCTAAAAGGTTAAGATCTTTTTGAAGTTTTGAAAGAGTGAGGGAAAGAAAATTCTGAGATGCAGCCCTATGTCACTTCATTTTATATCCCTTCCATTAATTGATTTAAACAACCAAAGTAGAGGAAAGTAATCTCTCCGTAAAGATTGCACCCTCAGTTCCCTTGGCTTCTGAAAATACAACAGTATAAATTTTAACAGGAAATTTTTCCTTATTCCTGAATCATATGAAAAGGAGTATTTCACACACCTTCACTTTTGTCAAGACTTGTGTTATGAGATTTCAGCTTTAAAATGCTGTTTCCTCAAAAATTTACTGTTAAACGTTAGTTAGAAGCTCAACAAACAACACTGTACTATACATAACTGTATTTGCACCTAAGTTAAATACCCCCAAACACACTTTTCCAGTGTATCTTTTATTGTCATAAAATGTCCTATATTTTCTTAAATTATCTTAAACCAAATTCCATGCCTAGAAACAAAATAAAAAAATATATTAGCTTATGATACAACTGAAGCCAGGGTGAAGATAAATGGAAATGAAAATCAGAAATATGAATGTAGTTGTTCTGGAAATTGCTCAAATTCCATTAATGAGAATCTGTTGAAGTGAGTATTTTTCACTGTAAGAGTACTTGTAATTTACCCATACTTGAAAATTCATGTTTTGTACAGAACTACATAATTTGGAAGTTAGTGAACTGGAAAATCCTGCCAAGGAATGCATCTGGGAATCTATGACTTGAAAAAGCAAAAGGCAGCAGCTTAACATATGCTCTTCTTGAAGCGATGTTTTTAAATGAGAATGAATGTGTCAGAGCTTAGCAGTTAGACATCCTTCTGCTGCTGACATTTTGTTTTCAACCTGGGAATGCATTTTCTTTCAGTCATTTGTTCTTCAAGGAATGTCTGTAAGTCAGTTAAAGGAAACAGACTACTTAGATTGACAGGAAATTCACACCTGAAATTTCAGCCTTCTTAGCACATGTTTACTGGCCTAGCATGAGAACTATAATTTAAATGATATAAATATTGGAGCTGTCAACTGCTCAATATAATAGTTTTGGACATTGTCCTGAATGTAGTCCTTGTTCCTTCATCATAGTTACTCTCCTATTATCTATCCCAGTTTGCTTAGAAATAAAGCAACATCATGCAATGGGACTGAATATAACCAAATCCTCTTTTTACACTCAGTGAGTCAGGGTGTGAGCCTGTATGCCATATGCAAGGCTTCAACTTCACCAGATTTGCTAAAAAGTCAGGTACCGTATAACAAAGCCAGCTGCAATGTCACAAAACAATGTATTTTATATTGTTTCCACTTTAATAACTGATATTTCTCTTGTGAGTAAAATTAATACTTTGCCATTGACGCTTCAGAGACCATTTCTCTATGCATATAAACATGGCTCTTTACCACAACATGCTCAAGTACATGATAGTGTCACATATCCCTCTACTTTTAAATTATAAATACTGCCCATGTACATGTATGTGAATTCACATGCTGTTCAACAAGAAAAATCTATTATTTACTGTACCTTTGTAAAGTAAAATCCAGTATTTTGGTGTTTTCAGTTAACAGACAGAAGAGTTATTGATTTTAACATAGAGCATCTTCAGCACCTATTTGCCTCAGGAAAACTTGTTTCTTACTGACAAGCATTTATCTGAGCAGGAAAATTCAAGTAGTGTTGACTTTCCTGTGAATATTATCTGTCACTCCTCAGAAGAGGCAGACAAGAGTAAAGAGATAATTTTTTTTTCCTTTTTAAGTCTTGATTATTAAACAGGTGTAGTAACTACAATTTGTAACTATACTGTCTTTACATGATCGTTTCCTATTATTTCTTTGGATTTAAGAGTCAAGACAATCTGTTACAGTAAGGAAAAAACATACTGAAGATTATTTTATTTCAGGTTTGTCCTGATTTGAGTGAGAACAGAACTAATTCTGTTCAGTGATTTTACTTTTCAGCTCAGTTCTTCTAACCGCACTGTCTGAAGTTAGCAGCCTGTTCTCACAGACAGTGTCTGCTTCCAGCAGTGATAACACCCCATGGTTAGAGTCACTACCAAGGATTGGTGTGCAGACCAAGGCCACTGCTGGGTCCTGTGTACCACATTGGGGGGTGCAGAAAGTGAAAGGCTGCACCTGCAGGGAGGAGCGGACAGGACGGGTGACCCTAAACTCACCAACGAGGTATTCCAGCCCATATACGCCATATTCGGTTTAGAGATCATGGATCCGAAGGGTCTCTGGGCTCTTCTCCCCTCTTGGACACCTTTGCCAGCTTTTACTTGGCTTGGCTCAGGTCTTCTTTCGGTTCCTTCCTCGGAGCACCCAAGGAGGACTCTGTCCATTCTGCCTTCGATCCCGATCTGCGTGTTCCTGAACCCGGTACCAGAATCCAGCTCCTGAACACAGCTCCCGGCTGCTGCGGGGCCCAGTCTGGGACTCCCCCGGTGCCTGCACAACATCAGTGGTGATGGTGATGGAATTACCATCAGGGGGGTTGAGTCCAATACTGGTTTTGTATATATTTGTATATATTCCATTTTTATAATTATTAATTTCCTTTTCATTAAAACTGTACAAGTTTCCTTTTCTAATTGCTAAGTCTCTCTCCCTTATTCCCTTTCTCCTTCCCTTTGGGGAGGGAGGGGGGTTAACAGAGAGAGTCTGTTACAGGTCTAAGGGGCTGCCCTGACCCTAAACTGTGACAAGGTTTAATATAGCACACTGAGTACAAGAAAGAAAAGAAAAAAGTTGGAAGCTAGAAAACTTATTCTGACACATTAAATTACAAAACATTACTGACTAATTTCAGGAAATTCAAATGCAAAAGAAACTTTAACTTGTAGTCTGGAAGATCTTTTAGTTACATTGCCTTTTTTTTTTTTTTTAATTTGAGTAGCCAGCAGATAATATAACATGGCTATACATTACACTGCATTATTATTTATATAGTGATGACATGGTAAAATAAAATCTACTTTTCTAAAATTTACACTCTCCTAAAAAGTACTGTATTTTGGCATCAATTGCTGAATAGATAAAAATTAGAAGCAGCTTTTTAATGGGGTATTTTGTCATCAGAATTTTTGACAGTCTCCCAGCCCTCTGAAAATGAAGATGATTTCAAAACAGAAATGCTTGTTTAAATAGAAGTTTTATCTGAACAGAAATATTATTCTGGAACTGATATTAATTATTTCATCTTAAATGTGATGGAACAGCACTGATATATGTAAAAGAAATTAAATCAAAACTCTTGAAAAATGAAGCTATTCCAGTTCATAAAATATATATTGCCTGGTTTGAAGCATGCAGAGGACTATGAAATCACATACAAAGCAATCAAAGACAAAGTTGATCATTAGGAATCTAACTTTTATCACCTTTTCAGTGAGACAGCTTCTGAACTTGTTTGCCCAAATTAAGATGCATCCTATTTTGAAATATGTTTAAGCAAATTTTTGTCGTAATTCCCACTTGCAAAATCGATTTAGGAACTGAGAGAGACATAAGGGCTAGTTTTAAAAGTATTTAAGCACTTATCTCTATGCAAATTCTTCTGTGATTTTTTGAAGTATCAGAGCATATTAGACCATTCTGTTGATTTCGGCACCCACTGTCTTCCCACACCTATAAAGAGGAATTTAAATGTTTAAATCCTTTTAGATTCCTCAGATGTATCTACATGTACCACTCATAGAATTCTGTTCCAAATACAGATGGAATGAAATCTGATTTTTATGGTTTTTTAGGATCATTACTGAATATCAAACTCCTTAGAAATTTAAATGTCTTATCTATTGCAAGTCACTTAGTTTATACTACCAGCACCTTCATTACAGTTAATTAACAATGTATAATACTAATTACACTCATCAGAAAATATTAGTTGGCAGGTGCACCTCTTTTCAAAAATTAAAGTGTGAACAGTGTTCTGTTTCTTAGTTAACCAGTGGTAGCAATTATTGTTCTATTTGCTCGCAATATTTATTTATTTTTAACTTATGTTTCCTATCAGGAAAATCAGTCAAATTCTTCAGACACACTCTCAGTTCTGTCCAGGCACTATGGATAAATATGTCATTAATTCCACAGTGTAGGCTGATTACTCCTAGACTCCAAGGCCAGTCAGTGGCAATTAACTTTTCTTGACAGCAGCAGGCTTAAGAGATGGCATAAGTAGGCTGTGTATGACCTTGAACAAGCGTAACTCCTGAAAGAGACTGTTAAATGAGGAAGAAAGACAGTGAAGCAAGAGAAGAATGAGGAACATCTACCAGAAAAGCCGGAGAAGGACAGCAACGTGTTGACATTTAGATAGCCAGTTTGATGTTAGCTTAGAGCGTGTGAACAGCTGCATTTAACCAATGAAATGTAACCTTTAGGAGTGTTATAAGACATGAAGAGTATATAAACTGCTTTGGTGAGATTAATAAACAGCTTTGCTTTATAACTCTCATAGAGTTGTGGAAGTCCATTATTCTCCTGCATAAACTCAAGATGCTATCTACAAAGGCAAGGAAATTATGCAAAATATGGTAAGCAGCAAATAAATTGGCAAGCTTAGCAGGGCATAATAAATTTATGGATGTTTGAAAAGTATTTATCTCCAGGTAAAAAATAAAGCTAAATCTTCTCACCAAATGTGAGTTTGTCACAACAATCAGATAAAAAGTAGCAAGGACATAGTCTTCTTAATGTGCTACTCTGACGTGCCATTTACCGCTCCCAGAATTTCCTGAGGTGACCTTATAACAGTAAAGCTGGTTAAGGTAGCTGATATTTTTCCCATAAGTACAGGAAAAAAAAAAAAAAAGATCCTATCCATCAGTTTTGCTGTGAGGTGTCAGTAGCAAGCAGACAAACAGTGTCTGCGTCTTATATCAACATGACCCTCATAATGAGAAACACAAGTGAAATCCTGATTCAGTGGCAGGAGTGTAATAATTGTATCAGTCCATCTTGATGGTATTGTTACTTCCCTTAAACAAAGGAGATAAGGAAAATGTGGCAAGATTTGGCAAATAGAAGTAATTTAAAACAAAAGGTGTTATCTGCTAAAGAATAACATGGCTTAGTATAACCAAAACCATAAGATTGTACATACACAAATACTTGATATAATTCAGTTTATCCTCCTTTTTGGGAAATTCAGTATCACTATTGCTGCTGGATAAGTTAAGAAAAAGAATGTATCAGGCATTAAACTATAATCAGTGCAATCTGTGGAGAAGAAAAAAAGGCAAGCATTTTACTTCCACATCTGCAAAGGCAGGCGAGTGCAAGAAGAAAGTTTTGTGGTGACTAGCCTCTCAAAAACCAAGAAAACACAGTCTATGTTGCTAGTCAGAAGTGGAAAGTGCTGAATTTTTTTTTTTTTTAAAGAGCTTGTTGTTCATATTACAAACATCACATAATATGAAATGCTGTCAACCTCTAAATTAGCATGTTTTAATCACATACATCTTTAGTTAGCTAGAAATAGTAGCTTTTGTATGGATTTATGAACTAAATTGCAACTACTTTAGTTGAAAATGCTAGACATAAACATCTGAAGCAGAAGTTGAAGATGAGGTTATGCATGCTCCTTGCAAGTACATCTGGAAGACTCGAGACAAGCCAACAGTCTAAACTATTTCCTTTGAACTTGATGAACACAGTATGCTTCAAGGAATGAAAGCCACAATATGGTTTTATGCAGCTTCCAACAAATTGTGCACAAAATCAACTGGGAAATGAACTTCAGAGTCAAGGCATTTCTTAATGTGAAATATTACTGTCCAGTTAAGTACCAGATCAGACCTTCTCCTAAGATGTATCTGTGAAGAGCCTGTGACCTTGGTATTCCTGGGGCTCTTCCTTGGCTAGCATCAAAGCTCAGATGTCTAAATACAGGTGGGGAGGAGCTATAATTCTGTAACTCCCAAACAAGCACTCATTTCCCCAGCCTCTATCTGCAAACAATAAAAAGGAAAAAGTGACTAATCCATTAGAAGCTACAGTTTTTTCCCTGGTCCATGACTAGTAACAAAAACCAAGGTCCTCAGAGGCTTGCCCATGGACTCAATGATTATAGGTCAGAGCACTGGGACACAGTTATTTCCCTCACTGCAGCAAACTAAAGGGCACAGAAACATTACTGCCACTAGTTCTCCTACTTCATTAACCAGTAGTAACCTTCCCTGCTTTGGCCCTGGGAAATGTATAGTTTGTCTCCCAGTTCCACATGCAATGTTTTTAGAAGATCCACAGCATGAAAAATGGGAAATAACTAATATATATCTAAGTGTAACTTACTTCATTACTAGTGTATTAGTTCCTATATAAATACCCAAAGCTAAGATCATTGGGAGTTACATAGCCTGTGTTTAAAGAGAAAATATCAACAATTTAACTAAGAATATGAAGGAATAAGAATCTGTAAAAAAGGCAGCAAGTCTCAGAAAATTAATTGATAATAAACAGAGAAAGGAGTAAACAGGTAAGGGAAATATAAAAAAGATGACACTGTGTTCCCTGGTTCCCAACACTGCACAAAAATCTTACTTGGAAACTCCTACTCTACCAACATTTTAAACACCGGTTTCCTTCTAAGTACTACCAGAGAAAAACTCTTAAAGCAAGCTCAAATATATTCTTAGAAGTTATTAAATAGGCATAAAGAAATATTTGAAAGTATAATTTTCTCCAATAAATGTAATTCTTCCACCTTGGCACTACTTTTGTTTTTTTCATTTAGTTATATACATATATATAAAAAAAAAATTAAAATCCACATCCCCAACATGCCCCCCACCCCCAAAAACACCCCAAAACCTACTAGGTCAGTTTTTACACTGATATAAAAACATGCTGATATAAACAGAGCCATGATAATTTGTATCAGCTGTAGAATTTTCTTCAGTTTCTGACAGATTGTTTTGTATAAATAGTTCTACAACCAGATATCTGTTCATCTAGCATTTTACTATGAAAGCAGTACCACTGTTACTTCAAACGCAAAATTTCAAGAAGAAGAAAACCTCAGAGATGATTGGAATATTTATCCAATATATTCCAAATGAACATTCTAAGAAAATATTTTGGAATAAATACATATGTAATAAATACATAAATCCTAATGAATTGCCATATGGGATTTTTCACAGTAAACAGCTGCAAGACATGGTTGTTCTATTGCTGTTGGAAGGAAAAATCCAATAGGATAGCTGCTAAGAAAGCATTTAAGAAAGGTTATACTTGACCCTTCACAAACAAGGATTTTAATTAACACCCTAACAGTAAACAATTAAGTTTGCACATCTGATACCTGTACTATATAAATTGCAGAACTTCATCAAACTATATACATATTTATAGTAGCTATCACAGAGACATGGTGGGATGCCTCCCATGACTGGAGTACCACTATCAATGTCTACAAGCTCTCCAGGAGAAATAGATAAGGTAGGAGAGGTGAAGGGGTGGCCCTTTATGTAAGGGACTGTTACAAATGGTCAGAACTTAATTATGATGATGATACAGTTGAGTTTCTATGGCTCAAAATCAGAGGGATGGTCAACAGAGCTGATGTTGTGGTGGGGGTTTGTTACAGACCAGCCAATCGGGACAGAGCGGTTGATGAAACATTCTACAATCAGCTGAGAGAAGTATTGCATTTTCTTGCTCTGGTTCTTGTGGGGGACTTCAACTACCCAGGTGTCTGCTGTAAATATAACACAGCAGAGAGGAAACAGTCCAGGAGGTTCCTAGAGTGTGTTGAGGGTAATTTTCTTACATAGCTGGTGAGCAAATCTACCAGTCGGGGCGCCCTGATAGACCTGCTTTTTGTAAACAGAGAAGGATTGGTGGTGTCAGGGTTTAGGGTCAGGGCAGCCCCTTAGACCTATAACAGATGCTCTCTGTTAACCCCCCTCCCTCCCCAGAGGGGAAGAGAAAGGGAATCAGGGAGAGAGACTTAGTGATTAGAAAAGGAAACTAGAACAGCTTTAATGAAAATGAAATTAATAATTATAAAACCAGAATATATACAAATCTATACAAAACCAGTATGGAACCCAACCCCCTGATGGTAATTACATCACCATCACCACTGATGCTGTGGAGCAGGCACCGGGGAAGTCCCAGACTGGGCCCCACAGCAGACGGGAGCTGTGTTCAGGAGCTGGATTCTGGTACCGGGTTCAGGAACACGCAGATCGGATCGAAGGCAGAATGGACAGAGTCCTCCTTGGGTGCTCCGAGGAAGGAACAGAAAGAGGACCCGAGCCAAGCCAAGCAAAAGCTGGCAAAGCAGTCCAAGAGGGGAGAGAAGAGCCCAGAGACCCTTCAGGTCCCTCAGCTCTAGACCAAATCTGGCGTCTATGGGATGGAATCCCTCGCTGGTCAGTTTAGAGTCACCCATCCTGTCCCCTCCTCCCTGCAGGTGCAGCCTTTCACTTTCTGCACCCCCCAGTGTGGTACACAGGACCCAGCAGTGGCCTTGGTCTGCATACCAATCCTTGGTAGTAACTCTCAACATGAGGTGTTATCACTGCTAGAAGCAGACACTGTCTGTGAGAACAGGCTGCTAACTTCAGAAAGTGCAGTTAATTAAAAGAACGAAGCTGAAAAGTAAAATTACTGAACAGAATTAGTTCTGTTTTCACTCAAACCAGGTCAGGTGGTCGATGTGATGGTTGGAGCTTGACTGGGATACAGTGATCACGATATGATTGAGTTCTCTGTTCTTAGTGAAGCAGGGAGTAGGGCAGCAGAACCTTGGGCTTCTGAAGGGCAGACTTTGACTTGTTTAGGAGACTGCTTGATGGAGTCCCACGGGAAGAAATCCTGAAGGACACAGGAGTTCAGGATAGCTGGACACTCTTTACGAAGGAAATCTTACAGGTGCAGGAGCAAGCAGTGCCCTTGTGCCACAAGTCAAGCCAGTGGCAGAAAAGACCAGCCTACCTGTACAGGGAACTCTGGATCAGGGAAAAAAGGAGAGTCTATTGCCTTTGGAAGACAGGATAGGCCACATGTGATGACTATAGAGACATTGCGAGGCTATGCAGGGGCAAGATTAGAAAGTCCCAGCTAGAAGTTAATCCAGTTTCTGGGGTTAAAGACAAGAAGAAATCTTTTTATAAATATGTTAATAGTAAAAGGAGGACCAGGGAGAGCCTCCCCCCTCTACTAGACACAGGAGGAAACTTAGTGACTGAGGATGCAGGAAAGGCAGAAGTGCTTAACGCTTTCTTCAGTCTTTAGTAATAGGAGCAGTTCTACTTTGAGAATCCAGCCCTCTGGGCTTAAAGACCAAGACTGTGAGCAGAGTAATCCCCCTACAATCCAGGATGACATGGTTGCTGACCTGCTACACCACATAGATGTTCACAGGTCTATGGGACCAGATGGACTCCATTGAAGAATTCTGAAAGAGCTGGTGGAGGTGCTCACCAAGCCACTTTCCATCATTTTTCAGCAGTCCTGGCTGACTGGGGAAGTCCCAACAGACTGGAAGCTAGCCAACGTAACATCCATCTACAAGAAGGGTCAGAAGGAGGATCCGGGAAACTACAGGCCTGTCAGTTTGACTTCAATGCCAGGAAAGCTCATGGAGCAGATCATCCTGAGTATCATCATGTAGCATGTGCAACACAACTGGATGATCAGGTCCAGTCAGCATGGCTTTATGAAGGGCAGGTCCTGTTTGACTAACCTGATCTCCTTCTACAACATGGTCACCAGCTTATTGGATGAGGTGAAGGCTGTGGATGTTGTCTATCTGGACTTTAGTAAGGCCTTTGACACCATATCCCACACCACTGTTCTAGAGAAACTGACTGCTTGTGGCCTGGGTGGGCATACTCTCTGCTGTGTGAAAAACTGGCTACAAGACCGGGCCCGGAGAGTAGTAGTTATTGGAGTTAATTCCCACTGGTGGCCTGTCACAAGCGTTGTTCCCCAGGGCTCTGTACTAGTACCAGTGCTGTTCAACATCTTTATTTATGACCTGGATGAGAGGATTGAGTGTACCCTTAGTGAGTTTGCAGATGACACTAAACGGGATGGAAGTGTTGATCTGCTACAGAGTAGAGAGGCTCTGCAGAGAGATCTAGACAGCCTAGATTGACAGGATGAGGCTGTATGAAGTTTAATAAGGCCAGGTGATGGGTTTTACACTTTGGCCACAACAATGCCTGGCAATGCTACAGACTCGGGGAAGAGTGGCTGGAGAATTGTTCATCGGAGAGGGACCTGGGGGTGTTGATTGACACCTGCCTGAATATGAGCAGGGTGCCCAGGTGGCCAAGAAGGCCAACAGCTTTCTAGCCTGTATTAGGAATGGTGTTGCCACTAGGTCCAGGGAAGTGATCCTGCCCCTGTATTTAGCACTGGTGAGGCTGCACCTTGAATACTGTGTTCAGTTTTGGGCCCCTCACCACAAGAAGAACATTGAGGCACTGGAGCATGTCCAAAGAAGAGCAACAAAACTGGTGGATGGCCTTGAGCACATGTCTTATGAGCAGTGGCTGAAGGGGCTGGGGTTGTTTAGCCTGGAGAAAAGGAGGCTCAGGGGAGACATTATTGCTCTCTATGGCTACTTGAAGGGAGGTTATATAGAGGTGGGAGTAGGCCTGTTTAACCCAGCAACAGATGATAGAACAAGCTGAAATTAATTCAAGCTGCACCAGAGGAGGTTTCGCTTGGATATTAGGAATAACTTCTTTGCTGAGAGAGTTATCAGGCGTTGGAATGGGTTGTCCAGGGCAGTGGTGAAGTCCCCATCCCTGGAGGTGTTTAAGAGCCAATTAGATGGGGTGCTTAGGGATATGGTTTAAGGTGTAGGTTTAACTTGGTAGTGTTAAATTGATGATTGGACTAGATGATCGTACAGGTCTTTTCCAATGTAGACATTTCTATGTTTCTATGATTCTATGGCAGTTGCTATGGTCAAGAGTTCAGTTTTTTATTTTATTTCAGAAAGCCAATGACCTTCTACAGAAACCAGGAAATGTTAAGTTCTACTGTCCTGGAAGATTCAACTG
Source organism: Todiramphus chloris collaris (assembly GCA_025345505.1). NCBI lineage: Eukaryota > Metazoa > Chordata > Aves > Coraciiformes > Alcedinidae > Todiramphus > Todiramphus chloris. The sequence continues at coordinate 14,048,837 of JANVCC010000076.1, read as the reverse complement.
TTCCCTGTAATCATGCCCAGTAGATGGATACTGGGCCCATAGTAGACATTAACTTATAAGCCTCTCTCAAGAGAGATAGTAGTAGCTTAATATTAGAAAAGACTCTTCAGTTTAAGCAAGCTGAAGTGTATGGTAACAGTTTAAATCTAAACCTAAATGCATTTCAACTACCAAGGTATAAGCCATCTTCGGTTTTTTGCAGAACCAGCACAAGACAGAGACAGTCCTTTCATAAGGGATGGATGTAGCACATTCAGTTTCTATTTTCACATTTATCTTAAACCACAACAAATAACAAATGCAGCAATCAAAACAGAATCTGAACCGAGGCAAGTAAAACCAGGCACTGCCAGGACAGATTTTTCTACTACTTGGTAATCTGTCACAACATTTCCACTACAGCACTAGTAGCCAACTTGTCCTGTCACAGTAAGTTATGGGGAAAAAAATCTGAAAAACCCAAGATGCATTCACTTGGGTTACTCCTAGCACCAAAGAGAACAGAGCCTTTCAGGGTACTGCAGTAACAAACAAGGCCTACGGTACTTCACTGTAATGTTGGATAGGAAATAGTTGGCCAAACTTAGGGATAAATGAGATCCCACAGTGATTGTGCTTAAGTAATCCTCACTCTGGGGGTGCAGATTACCAAAAGTTGGTGCAGGCCTACCAGCAATTGCATGACAGTGTTTGCATTGGCTCTTCAGTGAGTACTGTGGCTTGCCCAGTTGCAAAAGGCAACTAGGAGATACCATACTCCTCTTTCTGCTCTGCAATACACCTAACCTTGTAACATCTTCACACAGCTTCATCTGCTCCCCTATTCCTTTTTCCTCCCAGAGCTTTGCTTTGCTAGAAAAGCTATCTTTGCTTTTCTGATGCTGAGCTCAGTTTTTAATCATGCCATGCATTCTTCCATCTCTTTGATTGTCTGACCTTTGTTTCAGCTTGCTCCTGTTCCTCCTTGAAGGTGCTGTAGGGATATCTGGGGCCTGAAAGACCTGCTGTGCAATATGGGTCTTACATGCTCCTTAAAACCTAGTTCTACTATAGAAGTGGTAGTGTGAACAAGGTAGTTCACTGTCAAAGTCCATGCAGACATGGTTCTCTTCCTCTGAGAGTTCTGGCTGAACATTTCCCAACCGATTTTCTGACTGAGGCATTAGTAAATCACTTAAGATAAACTACTGGGGAGTATACCTCATTGAATAGTGTAGTGTGTATTTGCAGACTTTAACCAAATGTGGAAGGTGTGGAAGGTGAGAGTACATTTATTAAATTTCCAGATGACAGCTGGTTGGAAAATGCTGCCAACTTGTTAGAAGACAGGGTTAGCATATAGAGCAAAATTAGAGAAATGCCTTAAGGTGGAAAAAAAACCTGTCAGACACCAGGTTCTGACACTGGGTAGGAATAAACAATATGAGATGGGAAAAGTAACAGTTCTAAGATCAAGCCTGATAAACAGTAGACAAAGAAAGGTGGAAGGAAGAAAATAGAAATTGTAACTGCCATGTGAACATGTTAACAGTATCAAGCTGTGATGGCAGTGTCATACTATGATGTGTAATCACAAACAGAACTTGCAGATTGGATGAAAAAAATAATTTTTCTGATGCTTTTCTTGCTATTTTTAAGACTGTAATATGACTGCCATGTCTAGTTTTTCCAGACGTGTCTAGTCTACTTAGTTCAGGAAAGAGCAAGAAAAATGATAAGCACGTTACAAACAAGAGAATACTGCAGTCACTGGAGACTAAGAGGAGGTTCAGACAACATGCTTTGCATATATAAAGCTTAACTGACACAAGTAAGAAAACAAACAGTTCTCCATGTTACTGGTGATCATGGCACAGTGGATGTAACATTCCTCAGAGGGAATCTCCTTTGGATATTAGGGTTTTCTAGCATGACAGACAGTTAGCAGAGGGTTAGTTTGCCTAAAAATACTGTGAAACTTACTTCTTTTTTTAAGAAACAAGTTAAACAGCAACTGTAAGAAGTTATTTACATATAGATTACCTGGCTTTGGGTAGAACAATGACTGGGTAGTTCAAGCATGATGCTTCAATGTAATAAATATTGCCGTCTATAGTTTTTATGACTTGAATATGCTATGTAGAAAAGTATTCAGAAAATGCCCAAAGATATTTGAAAACAAAATTTGAACCACATACTTAGCTCATATTGCAACACAGAAATGTAATGTTTACTTGCAACTGAAATAAACAAATCCAAACTTCAGCTATTTGTATCCCGGTTCTGATTTCTACACAATGTTCTTGAAACTAAACAGTTTAGCAGCAAACAAGCAATTTCTTTTACAGTACCTTTTATTTTCCTCTATTTTCTTCAAAATTCTGAAGTGATTGAAAGACAACATTTTAATGTAAACTGATGACTTTAAAGAATGTTCTCAATAAAAAGATGCATCACATCCTTGTGTGTATCAGTTCCAGAAAGAATATTCCAAGACACATTTTATATTTGTCAGTAAGACAGAACATTACAATACAACAATTTAGCTTGCAAATAATTACAATATTACAGACTAAAAAATAAAATCCCTTTTATGCACCATGACAACAGTGAACTGCAATTTATGATTACATGAAATTTAGTATCTGAACACACACACAAAAAAGCAATAACTGTAAAATCATTTAACTTTATTTAATAAAATATTTTTATATTCTTGGTTTTCCAAGAAATGCAGAAACAAACATTTCCAGATTTTCTTTTGTGCCAAATAGAAACATTTAGCAAAGGTTTTGTTTTTCACTTGCCCGAAGCAGGTTAGGGTAAATGTTACACATACAAGTTGAAAACTAGTATGTATTTCAATATATCAGTATTGTCCTTCTAATTATATTAAGCAGTAGCACCATCTACTGGTCCAGAAATCCCTTCAAACTTTAGAAAAAGCTGTGGAGAGTGATCCAGTCAAAATGATGCAAAACGCTACTGAGACTAACATGTAGCTTTTCAGTTCCTGGATATGCAAAGGGTGAGAAAAAGAAAAAATATCATGTTGTCATAATAGATAGTACTTAAAAAAAACTCCAAAAAACCAAACAAACAAAAACAAAAACAACCCCCCCCCCCCCCAAAAAAAAAAAAAAAAAAAGTAAAAAAACTAGGGTTCATTTTATGGCAAAACTAATAAATCTATTTCCCTGATAAATGGTAAAATTTATACAATTTTATTTCATATGTCTCTCTGTAACATTTGCTGTTCAGAACAATATAATACAAGTAATCTATGATGACATACCCTTAGTAAAATATTCACAAAATTAATACCGCAATTAAAGTATTTAAAAGACCTTTGTTTATTTTCAGGTTACTTTTAAGCAGTATGCACTTAAACAGATACTATTCAAAAATGTATGAAAAAGATGGAAGATTTGGTGAGTGACAAAGATTTGGATAATGAACGTGTGGTGCAGCATTAATCTGCACTGGGAGGGAGAGAAAGAATATCTAGTTCCTGATCCAAGAATGCCTAGAAAAATTTGTACAATCACCAAAAACATCATAGAATCATAGAATCATGGAATGGCTTAGGCTGGAAGAGACCTTAGAGATCATCTAATCCAACCTCTCTGCCCTGGACAACCTCTCTGCCTCTCAACTAGACTAGGTTGGCTCAAGGCCTCATCCAACCTGGCCTTGAACACCTCCAGGGAGGAGGCATCCACAAGCCCTCTGGGCAATCTTTTTTCCTAAGATCCAATGTATAAATATTTTCCTCAATTTTGAACCATTTCCCCTTGTCTTATCGCTGGACACTCTTGTGAAGAGTCCCTCTCCAGCCTGCCTGTAGGTTCCCTTCCAGTATTGGAAGGCAGTTATAAGGTCCCCCTAGAGTCTTCTCTTCTCCACGCTGAACAATCCCAGATCCCTCAGCCTATCCTCGTAGCAGAGGTGCTTCACCCCCTGGATCATGTCTGTGGCTCTCCTCTGGACTCATTCCAACAAAGCTATGTCCCTCTTGTGGTGGGGACACCAGAACTGGACCCAATATTCAAGGGGGGGTCTCACAACAGCAGAGTAAAGGGGGAGAATCACTTCTCTCTATCTGCTGACCACACTCCTTTTGATGCATGCTAGGATATGGTTGGCCTTCTGAACTGCATGAGCACACTGCCAACTCACATAGAGCTTCTTATCAATCAACACCCCCAAGTCCTTCTCTTCAAGGCTACTCTAAACCCACTCTGTACCCAGTCTGTAATTGTACCTGGGATTGGCCCCGCCCCGATGCAGGACCTTGCACTTTGACTTGCTGAACCTCATGCAGTTGGCATTGGCCCATTTCTCAAGCCTGTCAAGGTGCCTCTGGATGGCATCCCTTCCCTCAAGTGAGTCCACCGCACTACACAACTTGGTGTCGTCGGCAAACTTGCTGGGGGTGCTCTCGATGCCATTGTCCATGTCGCTGACAAAGGTGTTGAACAGCTCTGGACCCAGAACAGATCCCTGAGGAACTCCACATGTCACTGCTCTCCACCTGCACATCAAGCCATTGATCACAACTCTTTGAGTGCAACCTTCTAATCAGTTCCTTATGCACCGGGTGGTCCATCCATTAAGTCCATGTCTCTTCATCTTAGAGACAAGGATGTCATGTGGGACAGTGTCAAATGTTTTGCACAAGTCTAGGCAGATTATGTCAGTTGCTCTTCCCATAACAACCAGAGTTGTAACTCTGTCATAGGAGGCCAACAAAAGTTAGTCAGGCATGATCAGACCTTAGTGAAGTCACGTTGGCTGCCACTGTTCACCTCATTATTTTTCATGTGCCTTAGTACAGATACCATGAGGATCTGCACCATGATTTTACCTGGCACAGAGTTGAGGCTGACTGATTTGTAGTTCCCTGGGTTTTCTTTGCTTCCCTTGGGAAGCAAAGATTTCCTACTGGGAAATATGACCTCTAATGGCAAATTAGCTGCCTATGAATCCTGGACAGATTAGCTAAGGGAACCTGAGGATTATACTGTTAGTGTTCAGTGCTTCTAATTCTACTAGAAAAATAATTTCTACCATGTATGTTAACATGCAGTAGAGTAAATTAGTCTGTTGTAGGCAATCATTGCCATGTCAATTTAGGATTTCTACATTATACTGTAATTAGGAAGGCCAACTAGCCTCCATCTCATTCTTCGGACCTTGGGTGAACCTGACCCTAAAAATCTCACCTACTTGTCTATGTGATTATTAGGATAACTGCTCACTCCCCTAACCCCACTGAAAAACTGTCTGAAATAGAGACTGGTTTTCAGTCTGTGCTTGGCATCCTGCCTCCTGGCCCTTCAGTCTTCATTTACTTCCATTGCTGTTCATACAGTTATGGAATCCAAACCTCCATTCCTGTAAAAAACATTCACAGTTCTTCTTCTAAAGGCCTCTGCAGGAGGCCTACAATTAAACTGGACAGAGTCTTTTACAAGATTCCCCTTTTTATGAGGGCATGTATAGATAGGACAAAGGGTAATGACTTTAAATTGAAAGAGGGTAGATTTAGATCCAATGTAAGGAAGAATTTCTTCACTGTCAGGGTGGTGAGACACAGGCACAGGATACCCAAAGAAGTTGTAGATGCCCCCTCCCCATAAGTGTTTAAGTCCAGGATGGATGGGGCTTTGAACAACCTGGTTGTCGCGGCCCGAGGGTGAGCGGAGATGACCAACACACCAATATGATGTGGAATCAAGCTCCGTTTATTATACAAATGCAGTAGCTTATATACATTTTGCTTGTCCCGATCACGCATCACGCGAAGCGCCTAACTAATACAATTGGTCACCTATACCTGTCCACACGCCGATCATGCAGCCTCCTTCATTCCTTATTGGTCACCGATATTGACGTTCAAGTCCGTGCTATCTTGCAGAAGTTCCTTCAGCTTGTTACAAGTCGTGCTCAAGTCCCTGAAACTTGTTACATTTCTTGCTTAACTTATCTCCTTGTTCTTGTGGTTAGGGATGCGGCGTCCTTGCATAGGCTCCCTCAGATTTTCTCATACAGCTTGCTCAAATTTTCTCATACACCCTGAGCAAATCCAAAGTCCCAGCATCTCCCCCTCTTTTTTCAAATACAGCGTGGCTTATGGCTTCCAACCAGTCCTGCAAACATCGAATCAAACAAGGTCCCAACAATAATATAATCAAAACGATTAGACAAGGGCCTAAGAACATCATTATCAAACTTCTTATCCATGGGCCAATCCCCAACCCCTTCAGCCACCCCTCAATACTCTGAGGGGTTCCATGTGGGAACTCCAGTTAAGCAGGTGCGAAAAGGATTGCTTACACTACCTATGCTTAAGCAAAAGGCTTGCTGATTAGTGGCATTAGCAAACGTAACCCAAACATTATCCCTAGCGTTATACTTTGTTACATCAATGCTCCCATTATTGACTACAACTATTAACATAGACAAGAAAATATACCACATCTTGTTTCGTTGATACTATAATCAAATAACGATTAGGGTCTCCTCATGTGTCGTCGTCCTCGTCTTTCTTTCTGTTTGACACGTCTGGTCGAACCCACTTTGCGGGCACCCACCTTGTGTTGTCACCTGTAACGACACAAGCATAACCTTGACCCCATGTTAGCAGTTTAAAACCACCTTGCCAGGTTCCCCCCACAGGATCCCATACTTCCACATTAACACCAAAACGCGAAAAATCAGTGGGATTGTCTCCCAAGTGCAACTTCATGGGCACTTCATGCGGTTCGTTCTCCCCTCCCACAATGTTTTTCCGGTTTATAACATAACATGCTTTCATTAAGACATTTTGGGGGGACAGCTCCCCCTCTTCTTTCAAAGCCACAACAAGGCGTTTTAAGTCTTGGTGTCTGCGTTCAATGATGGCTTGCCCCGTGCTATTGTAGGGAACACCTGTTTTATGTAAGATCTTCCAACTCCTCAAAAGTTGCGCACAAGCCTTGCTAGTATAAGCAGGCCCATTGTCCGTTTTAATTTCATGCGGCTGACCCAATGCCGCAAAGGCAGCTAACCGATGCTGCTTAACATATTTGAAAGAAGTAGAGGGGGTGGCCGTAGCCCAAATTGCTTTACTGCAAGTGTCTACTGTAACATGTATATGCTTTAGCCTGCCAAAAGCAGGTATCTCGGTAACGTCCGACTGCCATATGTTTCGTGGCTGTAATCCCCGCGGATTAGTTCCGAACGGTTGAAGCGGGGATGCTCGAGCGCAGTCTGGACATGCTGCAACGACCGCTCTGGCTTGTGCCTTGGTGATCTGAAATTCTCGCTTAAGTGCACGAGCTGACTGATGATAAAAGGCATGAGATTGCTGTGCTTGACAAATGGCACTTGGCTGCTGTGCAGAGGCGGATACCAGGCCATCAATATAGGCATTTCCTTCAGCAAGAAATCCTGGCAATCCGGTGTGACTGCGCATATGAGCACACCATAATGGTTGACGTCTCTCTTCGAGCTGCCCTTTTAGCTGGATTAATAAGGCATAGATGTTTTCATTTCCTACATGTCCTAAAAAGGCCTGATCCAGTCGGTTCACCAGTCCTGCCACATATGCGGAATCTGTAACAAGATTCAGAGGCTCTTCCCCAAATGTTTGGATAACGAGCGTCACAGCTTGCAATTCGAGGACTTGAACGGACACGCCTTGACGAATCTTCACCTTTGCCTCCCATCTTTCCTTATCTCTAAAGGCATATCCATACTTTCCTGTCTTGCCGCTCGCATCTGTAAAAACTGTACGCGCATCCTTGAGAGGGGTGGCCACAACAACTGGCCGCCTCTGAAGAGATAGGCATGTTTTAAACAGGGGGTGTGATGGGTAATGAACACTGAGAGGGATTCCTTGTGTGGCGACTGCAAAGTTGATATTCTGATCTGTCCATGCCTCTATAATGTTTATTGTCTTCCATGGCACATATATCACTGATGGCTCGATGCCAAACACCTGTTGAACTCTTCTCCAAGCCTTCAATAATAGGCCAGCAATAGCGTCTGAATAAGACTGAACCAATGCCGCAGGTCTAGTGGGAGGAAATACCCATTCCAAAATAAACATAGATGATTTGTCACACTGGATAATAATTGCTGAAACATCCTTTGGTTGCTGATATACTGCAATATCTATCAGTAGGCTGGGTAGATATCGGTAGGTTTGTTCTAGGGCAATTTTCTTCTCGATGTTTTCCAAGGCTTTCAACGCCTTTGTATTCAGTGTCCTTGGTTGCGCTGGGTCTGATGAGTCTTTTAACAGCTCTATCAACGGGAACATCTCACTGTTAGTGATGCCACACCAGACTCGTAACCATTGAATATCTCCTACCAATTTCTGAACGTCATTGACTGTTTTAACAACAGAGGTTAACTGTAATTTATTTGGGCGAATCCTTGTGCTGGTTACTGTCATACCCAGGTATGACCAGGGCTCGTTACACTGGATCTTTTCTTCCGCAACCGTGAGACCATATGCGGCCAAATTTTTACGCAGTAACTGCTCGGCGTGCTTGGAGAGTGGCTCCCTTGTTGCTATTAAGATGTCATCCATATAATGATAGACCAGAGCATGCGGGTGTTGAGTCTTCCATGGCTTTAAAGCCAGGTCCACAAACCATTGACAGATCGTTGGGCTGTTTTTCATTCCTTGTGGCAGCACAGTCCATTCATACCGTTGTGCTGGTCCGCTGTTATTGATTGCCGGCAGGCTGAAAGCAAACTTTTCCATATCCTCAGGATGAAGTGGAATCGAGAAAAAACAATCCTTTAGATCAATCACTAACAGGTACCAGTCCTTGGGCAGAGCAGCCGGGGATGGTAATCCAGGCTGCAGAGCTCCCATGTCCTTCATCACTGCATTAACTGCGCGCAGGTCATGTAGTAATCGCCATTTCCCAGATTTCTTTCGTATTACAAAAACAGGAGTATTCCAGCTGCTTGTGGAAGGTCGGAGGTGACCCAGTTTTAGCTGCTCCTCAACTAATTGCTGCAAGGGCTCGATTTTGTCCTTAGTGAGTGGCCACTGAGCTACCCAAACTGGTTCAATCGTAGTCCATTCCAGTCTTAGAGTGGGTAGGCCCTGCCCCTCAGTGGCCGCCCCACAAAAGGTGCCGTTTGCAGCGTGAGGCCCCATTGCGAAAGTACGTCCCGACCTAATATCCAAAGGGGGGTATGCATGACGAACGGACGAACCCAAGCTTGGTTGCCCTCCTCGTCAGTGACCAAACACCAATTCACACTTTGTTTTGTCGCTTGACTGCCTCCGATTCCGGTGAAAGTATCCCCCATAGACCTTAAAGGCCAGTGCGGGGGCCATGCGCCTTCTGGGACAATAGTGATGTCTGAACCTGTATCTAACATCATCTTAATTTGAGAAAGATTCATAGTTTGTCTTAGGGAGCTATTTCCCTGCCAAATGTCCACCGCCCTTTCAGGACGTTCTGTTCCTACCCTGGCAGTAAAGAGGACTAAATTATTTCCCGTGCTCCCAAATCCCTTCGTTCCACGGCTGCCAGCAGCGCCTTTTAGCACCTCGCTACGAAATGGTATCAATTGTGCAATTTTACTGCTCTGAGGGATAGTAACAGGAGGTGAAAACACCTTGACCATTATCTTAATTACTCCAGTATAGTCGGCATCAATTAGTCCAGGTAAGATAAATATGCCCTGTCTGCTAATAGAAGATCTTCCAATGAGCAGAGCCGAAAGACCTCGCCCCAATGGACCTTTGGAGGTAGTATCTAACACCTGGACATCACTAGTTGTAATGCTTACTGTTCTTGCCAGCGCCAAATCGACTCCGGCGCTCCCGGAGGTGGCGGCAGAGAGCTGGTCGAGGCAGCCAGGCTGGTTCTCTGAGTCGGATCCGCCGAGTATTTTTTGGCCGCGCTCGGGCCGCGGCTCCGTCCGTTTCCCGCCCCCCCTAATGGGGTGCCATCCTTCCTAAAGCGGGACCGGCATTCTTGTGCCTTATGCCCAAACTTATCACACCTTGAACAATTCCTTGAAAAACCCGCAGCAGAACCCTTAGGAGCCTGCATGCGCCTTTGTGGGCATTTTTTCTTCCAGTGCCCCGGCTGCCCACAGCTGTAACAGCTTTGCCCTCCTTTTCCCTGCAGCCCCTGCCGTAGAGCCGCCGCTAACGTGCTGGCGTGAATTTGTGCTTTCTCTTTCTCGTCCTCCCACGGTGCACGAGAACACGCTTCAACCAGCTGCACCAGGGTAGCTGTAGGGGGCTGAGTAGCTATAATCCTTTTACAGCTGCTATTAGCATTTTGAACAACCACTTCCTTAACCATGATCGTTTTCATTTCAGGCGGCACATTCGGCGCGGCTTCCACTGCCTCGCGAACCTTATCAACAAATGCCAAAAATGGCTCACCGGGGCTTTGTACTATTTTAATGTACGGTGGGGACGGCTTCCCAATTTGAGGGAGTATTCCGAACGCCTCCAATGCAGCTGCTTTAGACTGACCCAGAATACGCGGGTGCAATGCCGCTTGCCTCTGTGGGTCTCGGAACTCCCCTGACCCCATCAGCTGTGACAAACTGGCCAGGCGCAGAGGGTCATCCTGTGGCAGATCTAAATTGTTCAGTTGATAGTTTTCTAAAATCTCCTGCCACTTTGTCAAAAATAAAGTATACGCAGTAGGTCCTAATATTAGCTCCATTATAGCCCGAGTATCAGAGGGGGTCAGCTCCTGATACTTAAACAGCGCCTGCACTTGGCGGCGAACCAATTTATTGTCTATACCATAGCTCAATATTGCACTTTGTAACTTCTGAACCATATTCCAGTCTAATGGCCGCCACTCCGGTCCATTCGGTGTTGCAAACACCGGAGCAGACAGCAACGGCGCAAACGCGAAATCCCCTTCTAATTTTGCATTGCTCACAATCCCGTGCCACCGAGTTTGCGCGTTAAACGTTGGGTCCCTCGGCGGCTGCGGTCGAGCCGGCACTGTTATAGTCTCAGCGCCCCTTCGCGGGTCAGGGTCCCCCTGGTCCTCTCTCAGGGCACCCCTCTGCTGCCGGAGGATTTGCCGTTCCTCCGTAGTCAGTCCTTCCGCGGGCCCGAACCGAGCTTTTAAAAGATCATGCAACTCCCCCTCCGACAATAAAAGCTTTCTTTCCTTTGCCCTTTCAAGCAATTGTCCCCTCGTTAAATTTTCCTACAGCGAGTTTAAATAGTTCCTTTTAGCCCGTTCCTTTTCAACCCACTGTCCCGCTGCCTCCAGGCCCTGTTTAATCGCATCCGTAGCCCTTTGATATGCTAAAGATCTAACAGGTTTCGACGCCCCCCCGCCCAGCCGTTTCATCTCGTCCAAAAGTTGCCGCATCAGCCGCTCGTGTTCCTTTAAGTCCGGAGCACCCTCCTCTGCCTCCGGGGGCAGAGGAACTGCGGCTGGGTCGGTTTCCATTGTCTCTGGCTGTAGGGCACTTGGCGGGACATAAGGAGGTATCAAATCATCGTATTGCCCCTTACGACCCACCGGGGCGGCGACCAAAGGATTTGAGAGCATAGGCTTGGGGCCGTCCGGGGTTGCAACAAACGGATTTAAAGGGGGAGGAAGTTCTTCTGCCTCGTCGGCAGACACAATGTCCCGGCTACTCGACCCCCCCCTAGCCAGGTAGTCCGAACCCTGGCCCTGGGGTTCATCATAGACTCTGCTCTCCTCCCTCGTTCCCTCAGTCTCCGGGCTCCCAGCGCCCGAGTCCGCCTGTGCCAAAGCAATAGCCCCTTTTAAAGCTCCCGACATCGCCGCATCCGCTCGCAGCTGTTCCAAAACCAACCGGACTAGGCGATAAATCCGAGCCAACTGCTGCGCCTCTTTAACCCCCGCCTGCACACTATCCCAGATTTCTCCTCCGATTGTTTTACAATGTTCATCATTAAAAACTTGGGACGGCTCCTTGAGCAATCCACGTCGTCTACACCAAAACAACAAATCTTCAAGATTTGACCTCGATATCTTATGCTCAGTCTTCTCTGATAACTTCAGCAGCCCGTCCACGGCTGCCTTCTCGATTGCTGATACAGCATTCCCCATCCCGATTCCCAGACTTCTGTCTGCCTGACTCACCGGTCAGCTGTGGCCACCAGCAAGACGCTCCCGTCTCTCTCGAACGGCCGGGGGTTCCTCACTCCTCGTCTCTCGTCCGCAGGAACATTTCTCTCAGAGAAATAATATCCCAAACAGCTCCGGCTGTTATCGTCGGGGTCACCAGATGTCGCGGCCCGAGGGTGAGCGGAGATGAACAACACACCAATATGATGTGGAATCAAGCTCCGTTTATTATACAAATGCAGTAGCTTATATACATTTTGCTTGTCCCGATCACGCATCACGCGAAGCGCCTAACTAATACAATTGGTCACCTATACCTGTCCACGCGCCGATCATGCAGCCTCCTTCATTCCTTATTGGTCACCGATATTGACGTTCAGGTCCGTGCTACCTTGTAGAAGTTCCTTCAGCTTGTTACAGGTCCGCGAGCCCCTGAAACTTGTTACATTCCTTGCTTATCTCTTTGTTCTTGTGGTTAGGGATGCGGCGTCCTTGCATAGACTCCCTCAGATTTTCTCATGCAGCTTGCTCAAATTTTCTCATACACCCTGAGCAAATACAAAGTCCCAGCACCTGGTCTAATGGAAGGTGTCACTTTCCCATGGCAGAGGGGTCGCAACTAGGTTGTCCCTTAAAGTCCCTTCCAGCCCAAACCATCCTATGATTCTATTATTTCTTGGAAAACTTAATATTCACTATATGATTTTAAGGTTCACAGTGCAGCATCTGTAAAAAGGAGAAATATAAGAGCTACAGCTATATACCAAGTCATGTTGTTCCTAGAGCTAGACACAAGCAAGAGAGACGAGGTAAAAGACCTAGTAAGATTACCTTGATTTCTTTAAATACAAGGATTCCCCACATTGCAGCAGCAAGGCCAGGACCCTAAAGAATAAGATTCATTTGTACATTACACCATTTCATGAAAATGTGCTACTTTCACATTACTGTTTTCAGGGTGGTTGAATTTTGTGTGGGTAATAAATTTAGGCCTTCCCATTCTGTTAATTACAGCACTCATGGCAAAAGCATAAAGATAACTAAAATCTTTACAAAGTAAGATACAAGAAAATCTTCATGAAGGACTAAAGAGGCAAGAGACTGTTGTTTTTTTCCAGAGAAGGCACAATTTCTTTCTAAATTACACTCTAGAGTCTGCACTGACTGTTACATGTTCTTTTAGTAGGCTACAAGTATTATGCCTCACTTTAGTCCAAACTACAGTTCACCATGTTACCATATTTCAGGGGACTACTCAGGTTTATTGGCAGCTACCATGGATAATCCTAACATTTCCTTTATTGTCATGACTAGTTAGTTGGACAAAATTTGATTTTATTGCTCAGTATGGTATCAAGAACATGAATGTATTTCCTGTATAGCAAGCATCTGGACAAAGCACAAAACCAGACAGATAGACAGGTCTAGAAAACTACTGATTATCTGTCATGTTGTTGTACATATTTCCTAGCTCACAGCAATATGCAATGATAACTTCCAGACACTCCTGTTAAGATAGTTTTTCCCCTGTGGGAGCAATGACCTAATTTTTATGACTAATAAGAAAATAATATCTAAACATAAACAGATTTTAAAAATCATCTAAACATGAAGCAAAAACCGGCTCTTAATGCTTCCCATCAGATCTGCTCTCAGAATCACTGTTTGGACAGTGATCTGCCTCTCTCCATCTTCAGTATAACTGACAGGACACAGATTTAGGCCTGCAGGAAACTGTCTCATGCTCAATGTACTTGTGGGTGCTGTTTCCTAGTGAATTTGACAAAGATTATTTGAGTAATAGCTAAGGAGTTATTTCACTTTCTAGATAATGTATGCTGGAAGAGGAATTCATTTTAAAAAAACCCAAACAAATTAAGGGATGTGATGTTAAAGGGATGTGATTAACAGCTGTCAGAAATTCTCTCAAGCCTGAAGTAAAACAGCAGTTCTGAACCTGTGCTCTAGACAGGCAGTTTCTCATCAGTGTTGTCCTTAAATTTTTCATTTTGTGATTTTATATCCTTGCCTTTTAGGCATACTGATAACAAAGTTACTAAAGCTGCTTTCCATTAATCCCTCAATTTGTAATCAGAAAGAGCCCAAGTCAGATTGGAAGTCAGCCAACATAACATCCATATATAAGAATGGATGGAAAGATGATCTGGAGATCTGGAGATCTGGAGATCTACAGGCCTGGCCGTTTGACTTCAGTATCAGGAAAGCTGGTGTTACGCAGCACATGAAGGACAACCAGGAGATCAAGCCCAGTCAACATGGGTTTATGAAGGGCAGGTCCTGTTTAACAAACCTGATCTCCTTCTGTGACAGGGTGACCCGCTTGTTGGATGAAGGCAAGGCTGTGGATGTTGTCTATCTTGACTTTAGCAAGGCACTCAACACCATTTCCCACAGTGTTCTATTAGAGAAATTGGCTGCTCTTGGCTTGGATGGACATACGCTTTTCTGGGTGAAAAACTGGTTAGATAGACGAGTCCAAGAGTTGTGGTCAATGAAGTTAAATCCAGTTGGCTTCCAGTCATGAGTGGTGTCCCCCAGGGCTCAGTATTGGGATCATTCCTGTTTAACATATTCATCAATGATTTGGATGAGGGCGTAGAGTGCACCCCTGGTAAATGTGATGACACCAAGCTAGGTGGAAGTGTCGATCTGCTTGAGAGTAGGGAAGCTCTACAAAGGGATCTAGATACGCTGGATCGCTGGGCCAAGGCCAATTTTATGAGCTTCAATAAGGCCAAATGCCAGGTCCTGCACTTGGGTCACAATAACCCCCAGCAGCACTACAGGCTTGGGGAGGAGTGGCTGGAGAGCTGCCAGGCAGAGGTTTTGGGGTTTTGGGGAGTTCTTCTGTTTTCCTTTTTCTCTTAAAGAATTTTTCCATACTTGTTTGTCAAGGAGATAAATTGCTGTACTTAAGAGAGACAAAAAAAACTGGCCACAGGGGGAGGGGTCCAGCCAGCCGAATAAAGGGGGTTGGGTGGAGCCCCTGGGGCTCTTGTTTTGCTCCCTGCATTCGAGGTGGGAGAAGCTGCCCTCGTGGTGGAGATGCTGCAGTCTCCTGCTTTTCCATCTACCCCTGCTGTCTCCCAAGGATCCTGCTGGGCACCAGGATCAGCTGATGAAGGGGGTTTGTGAAGCTGGCTTTCCGTCGGCCATCGCCATGTGAGGACTGAGCTGGCTCCGGGGTGGCGGGGAGACCATAGCACCCTCCCTGCTCCCTGGGAGCCCTGAGAGGCTGGCACTGGGTTCCTGGCGCTGTTTGTTGTTACTACCATAGTTATTGTTGTTTGATTGCCTTGTTTTATATATGTATTTAGTAAAGAACAGTTATTCCTATTCCTCATATCTTTGCCTGAAAGCCCCTTAATTTCAAAATTATAATCATTCGGAAGGAAGGGGGTTGCATTTCCATTCCAAGGGGGGCTCCTGCCTCCCTTGGCAGACACCTGTCTTTCAAACCAAGACAGAAGGACCTGGGGGTGTTGACTGACAGCCAGCTGAACATGAGCCAGCAGTGTGCCCAGGTGGGCAAGAAGGCCAATGGCATCCTGGCCTGTATCAGGAATACAATGTAGTCAGCAGGAGCAGGGAAGGGATCATTCCTCTGTACTCAGTTTTGGTGAGGCCGCACCTCAAATACTGTGTCCAGTTTTGGGACCCTCTGTAGAGAGGCACGTAGAAGGATGTTAAGTTGCTGGAGAGGGTACAGAGGTGGCTACAAAGCTAGTAAAGGGTTTGGTGCATGTGTCTTCTAAGGAAAGACCGAAGGATCTGGGGCTGTTTAGCCTTGAGAAAAGAAGGCTGAGGGGAGACCTTATTGCCCTCTACAGCTATCTGAAGGGAAGTAGTAGTGAGGTGGCAGTTGGTCTGTTCTCCATGGTGACAAGTGATAGAACAAGAGGCAATGGCCTGAAGTTCAACCAGGGGAGGTTCAGGCTGGATATTAGGAAGCATTTCTTTACAGAAAGTGTTGTCAGGCATTGGAATGGGCTGCCCAGGGAAGTGGTGGAGTCACCATCCCTGGAAGTGTTTAAGAGGTGGTTAGATGTTGTGCTTAGGGACATGGTTTAGTGGCTTTTGATAGGGCTAGGAATAAGGTTGGACTTGATGATCTTGAAGGTCTCTTCCAGCTGAAACTATTCTAGGAGTCTATAAGTCTCTTTTTTCATTGCATACTGAAAAGTTTAATCTGATTTACTGCATCTTGAGGCAAAGCTTAATCCCTATTGACATTTTCATTAGTTTCCTTAGTTTCATTAGTTTGCTTCCAAAGTACAGCAGTTAAGCAAATCTCTTTTTTGTTGTATTTACGACCTCTCATTTGCCACAAGCTATCCATCTTTGCATCGCCATCTAGTAGATTGGCAAGAAAGTAAAGCAAAGCTTATTTTTACCTAGTGATGGAATTTATTAACTTCTGGAAATTAATGGTGCTTTAAAGGTACAGTATCATAAACAGGAACAAACTAGTTGCCTATTGGCAACTTATTTTTCTCTCATTTGAATAAGAACATTATTTTCAGCGATACATCATCTTTCTCATTGTTCAAGAACTAGAAAAAGAAAAAAATACTTGACTTAGTTAAGGAAAATGACTGCTAAAGGATAAAAATCACAAATTAAAATATTCATAACAAAATGTACTTGCTGGGGTGGAAGCATAAAATATTTATTCTTTTAATCACCTTCAGTGTACTATTGATGCTGTTCTGGTTACAGAGGCTTTGGCTTTTATATAACCTAAAGACTCACACCACTAATTCTTCTGGGTTTTTTTTATGCTTGGCATTGACCAAGATGGTGCTTGTCACAGTCATCTATGTTCCTAAAAATACAAAGGCTAGCACAGACAAGTAGAAGAGGCAATGGATACCCTTGAATAAAATGCTCTAGAAACATCATAATTTCAACTTAATTCCACCAAATAGGAGGGAAAAAAACCCTTTCACTTTCAATCCTTGTCACAGATTTTATTTTTAATGTACTTACTGCAGTAATTATTGGAAAGCTGACCACAGCACTGAGATAGTGATTGGCTATGAACCAGCAGCAATTGGCTATTGCCCAAAGCACACCAGAAACAAACCCTAGAAAAATAAATCTGAATCAAAAACATGCACAGTAAGATACAATTTGTAGAACATTTTTATTTATAGCACCATACAGAAATCGTATGCATATACTATAGTACGTTAACTACTTTAACAAGCTGTCTCTGATTATCTAAACCAAAACTCAAGGGATAAAATCAGCTACTCCAACAGAAGAAGCAAATTAATTAAAGTTCACAACTTTCTGGGCAATGTGCTCACTACTCTGACAGAGACAGTTTTTGAAAATCATTGTTTTCTAACCTTAACTATTAACCTAATCTTTCAAAAGGGATAAAAACTCAAATGAAGAGACTTGAAAAGTGAACTACAATTCCAACACATAGACTGAACTAACCACTGAAATATGGTTAGAAGAACTAAGTGAAAATAATTGCTAATTCAAAAAACAGTCATACCTGGCAATATGGCTTGGGGATAAACATTGGGTTTGTTTTTCCTGACTGCACAGTAGATGAAGAAGTAGACGGTACTTGTAATAAATATTCCACTGAAGTGTGCAAAAACATAATCTAAATCTGAACAAGAAATTACATAATTCTATCAGTCTAAAATATCAGTTATTAACTTTAACTACATTTATTTCACTGATAGCATTCACACAAACAAAAAAAATAAAAGATGCTAATGCTAACAACTCATATCCCATTGTGATAAACAGCTGTCAGTCTGACTGTGGATAGATTTGGTCAACCACACATATATTAAACATGAATTAACTGCTGTGTTGACCTTAGCATTTATTACAGGCTTTTATGCATTACTGTGAGTATTTTCAGAAATCTGTCAATCTACTGAATTAATTTATTAAAACCTTAAGAAAATCTTCAGGTGAGGGTACAAAATTATTCACATAATTACATCCTCTCTTGACCATCTACATTTGTATTCCTGTATATAGCCTTGTTTCTTTTCCGTGCATTTAAAGGCAAAATAATTGCACGTACTGTGTAAGCTAAACATGGCAGAGTTTTGTCCTTTTATCTTGAAGAATCTATCACACCTTTAATCACTATAACCATTAACAATAATAATTCCTTTATGGACTTCGTATGTGGTAAAGAGAGTAGTTCCAACAGGCTAAAGCAGAAGCATGTAGCAAGGTGATATCTGTCTCCTTGGAGTTGTAAATTCTCAACAGAAAAAGCATCTATGTAATTATAACATCTGTTTTGTCTAGCTGGGGAATATATAAATTGCAGTATTCAAGAGAAATTGTATGTGATATAACAAACAATTTCTTAACAGCAATATTATGCAGTCTCAGCAGTAAGTTGCTCTTAAGATGCTACAGTTACTACCTGATAGACTATGCACTAAATCTTAAAGAAAATGTTTCTGGAGAAATGTTTGCAATTGGCAATCGGGCTTATGTCAAAAGCTTTCCACAAAAAAACCCTACACGGTTTTATTTACTTATGTTATTACATATCTCTTCTGCTTATCAGTTATGATCAACCTTCTCCTTTTCCTTTACTGATATACTAATTTCACAATTGGTACAGCTCATTCTCTTGTTTACCTCATGTTCTAGGCACACGAACTTTCTCTTTTGAGAGTAATAGTATTTAATGCCTTCTGAAACATAGCTGTGAGTTCCGTATGGTATCTTCTGGGCTGTTTTGCACTTCTTTTTTTCAATGGTGTAATTCACCACAGAAAAAGGGAGTGCTAGTACTACAATTGTGACAACATAAAACAGTGCAGAACTGGTAAGTTGTCACAGTATGTTTTCAGGCATATCAAGAATTTCATTCTAGGCCTTTACAAAAACAGGAGAACACAATACAATTATGACATAAAGTAGAAGCAATCTATTAGCCTTTATCAAATTGACTTGCTCCTATGTACATAGTTTCATTTCTTCTTCCACGGTCCTTGATGTAAAGTACTGGTACAAAACTGGAACCGTAGAGTATTCCAGCTACCACAGCCAGACTACACCCTCTTTAAATTAAGAGGAAAAAAACTAGAGAAAATAGCCTAGTGTTAATTAGGGAAGTAGACAATAAACTTAAGACATGTCCAGTATTGCTTTTAAAGACTTGTGTATCATATGAAAAGTGGTAGCAACATTGTAAAACATTTTAGCACATTTTTATATTCCACTGTATAAATGATTCAACACAGCAATTTAGTTTTTCTGTACTTCCTGGCCAAGTAACACAGACAATTCCTGCCCCAACAGCCTACAGTCTGGATAATGACAAAGGAAATCGACTGATATTTCCTAAAAGCAGAGCCAGGAGAAAAGAAACAAAAATATAATTAAAATGCTACCACTCACAGCTTCACTGTTGCAGTTTATGTATTCTTTAGAAGCATTCCCAGGTTCATTGCCTCTTTAGTTCCTTCTCTGCCTCCAGATCACTGTGTTCTTGGATGTCTCCACTCCCCACACTGGCCCCTTTCTAGCTGCTGCTTCCACCTTGGAGCACTTCTGCTGTCTTCTTATAATACTGCCGTGCCTTCTCCAGATGTATTCACTTGGACACCACACTTGGAAGCATGTTACTAACATAGGCTCCTTCTACATTGGAGTGCTAATTAACCAGGTGAAAGAAACCAGCTCTAAAATTATTTATTTGCTGTTGCTGTTTTCTTGGATAAATGTTCTTTTGTAGTAGTAATTAATACTTAATTAGTAAGGTAAAGCATACTCAACAGTGCAAAGGGAATAATCTAATTAGTTGTGCAGCTATTGATACATAGATATGGACACTATACTAGTACTTTAAAAATTGTTACTTATTAGTGCATGAATGTGCTAGGAAACCAACAGGACACAAATTCTGTTGTTATACTGTATTAAACTACTTTCTGTTAATTACTTACATGAGCCTCTTTTTTGCTGGAGAAATTCTGTTCACCCATGAGTCACCTGAGGTACCTTCAGAAACATTAACAGACAGAAAAAAACTCGAAGAGTTTTCACACAAGTTTAGTTATTTTTGTTGTTGTTTTTTTTTAAATCTCAAACACTGTATTAAAAAGAACAATTTTGGTCTAAGAAAATAAAATTAAAATGGAAGCAGAAACAAAAGGAATTTACAGAAATACTCTGAAGAAAGTATTATTTTTTAAAATAAAACTAATAATTGGATCTACCTACCTCAAAGTTTAAAAGTACAAGATTGGATATGAATTTGGGTTTACTACATAACAGAGCACACAGCAGCACTTTTTTCAATCTGCATGCATGTATTTCTGACCTTCAGAACTTGTCTTTCCTTAAATTTAATGAATAATTTAATCTATAGATTGTTTATGATATTTTTTTTTGATAGATCAAGTGCTACCATTAGAAAATTAGGACTGTCTGTAAACAGAGAAATTAACACCCCTGTCTGCAGCACAATGAAATTGCAATATCCCTTCATTCTAATCCTACAATCAGATAATCTGTAATTTGTTCTGTTAAACTGGAACCTCTAGCCAACATTGAGCACAACTAGAAAACTCTGATGGGTTCTCTTTTCAGGTAGCAACTGAGCACTGAACTGCAAGAGTGAGGCACGGTGGTGGTAGAGGCCTACTTTTGTTGCACACTTTGGACTTCAGAAGAGACAGCAAATCTGGCACTGCTAACTGTCCTCCAACCTGTGCCACAGCTAATGCTGAGAATCAGTGATTCTTCATAGTCTCCTTGTTCTGTAATGTGGCAAAAATCTGGTGGATAAGAGTTATACACTACTGCCTTTTATCTAAGCACCCTCCTAGTTTTAGAGTTTTAATTAAAATTGCTTCTTTTTCTCACATAGGAAAGTAATACATTGTCTTTCATACAGTCTCTGTCATAACAAAAAAGGACTTTATGCCATTTAAAGCTGACAGCAGAGAAAGAAAACTTGCAAAAATCTTTTCTGCTGCTTACATTTGACTGGACATAAAAGATCCACAAATTAAATAGAAACAATGCATATTTATGTAGTTTCATGCAGTCTACCATAAATCCTAGCAAACCTAGCTAATGTTAAAAATTTTTTTGGTTTTAAACAGGTATATACTTTCAGTGCTCTGGAATAAAAACTGTTGAGTACTTACAGTTTCTCTCAGTAAAGGTATGTTTTCTAATAAAGCTGAAGAACTCTGGACTCCAGTTTTTATAAAAAGAAATATGACAGCACTCAGAAGAGAAAAGCAGAAATAAATACCATGTCAGATCATAAGGACATAACATTTAGTGTCAAAAGACAAAAGTTAGACTTGGAGGCATATTGCTTTGTTTTCATTATTGCCCTAGAGTCACTTCAATATATTTTAAAAATGCAATTCCTTTCAACAGTCTTAAAAAACAACTTAAGTGAAAGAAGTAAAATAATCTTTGTATCACTTTATAGGTTTCTCTTCTATGTAATGGTATTGAAAAGTCTCCTTTTTACTGAGTGTAGTTACAACTACCTGTTAACAACAGTTGCTTTTAGTTAATGGAGCACTCTTGTACTAAACAACACATACAACGAAACATCTAACTGAAAATTCTATATGGAAAAGCTTAAACTTGCACAGAATTAACTCTGTGCTCAAGGGGAAAAGATAGTTTTTAGTCTTCTATCCTATGTGAGTGAGGCAATACTGCTCCTACAGGGCCTCGTGTGTGTGGTAGGAAAAGGGGTATTGCTCAGTGCTGATTCAGTGCACCAAATGAATAAATAAAAGGAAGAAGAAAGAGTAACATTACTACTTTTACCTCCAGTTCCAGGAAATCACGTAAAAAATCAGAACTTGCAGGATCGGTTTTTTATTTTTATGGAAGATACTTTTAATGATTTAGGAATTCCTCCTCATAATTGTAAACAGAGTGTCTCTCTTTGAAGAATGATTCACCTCGTACTGAAGGAACAAAGATAGATATAAAAGGATGATAGCTTCCTCCAGAAAGACTAGACAAATACATACAGGTTCTGCACAGGAGGCTAAAATGAAATACATGCTTCTGAGATTTGCAGAGTGACATAGACAGGCTTTGTGCATCTTGCCACAAAAACATGTTTTGTTACAAACTTTTTCCCTGTTGATCACTTCTCTATGATACCTCAGAAACGGGAGGGAAGCAGGTGGTGAGATGAATTAATTCAACAGGCTGGAAGAGCAGTATTACAACTATTTTCTGAGTACAACACAAAATCCTGTGCTACATGTAATGGTAATGGGTAGAAAGCTGTAGACTCATAGGAAACAAGAGTGGAAGTAAAATTCATGATTCTAAGGCAGCAGCTCTCTTCTGGCAGTCAAGAATGGCTCCATCATCTCATTATTCTTAACATCCTTCTTACAGACATTACATGCACCTGCTACTTAGCACGCTTATGGCAAACCTACCACCCCTAGAATTTAGGGCCAATTCTTTGTTCCTAGAAAGACATTCATGGCTACCCAACCAGAAAGCAAAAACACTGCTATGTAACAAAGACCCTCTTTTCTCTGTGTTTGGACCAAAATGTGTACTCATATAAATAATAAAAAATAAAGGTTGAAGTCCTTCCAAAGATACAAAAGGAAGACAGTGTTTGGGAGTTCTTTTATGTGTGGATTAAGATTACAAAACAGGGACCTATTAAGGACAAGAGATAATGCAAAGCCTCTGACTTTTCATGGATCCCAAAGGATCTGGGAATGGATCCTGTTTGTACCCCCAGGATGAAGACAGATTGGAAATCTCACAGAGGTATTTTCAGAGATTCTTCTGGTCAGTTTTTGCTCTCTCACAAAATTTGGTCAAAGTTGAACCATCTGAATAACCCAGCTACAGAGACAATCAGTGCCTCACTGTTTCGCCTTGCACATGGCTAACAGCATAAAAATGTATTTCTGTGTTTATGAATAACCATTTCACCACTGTAGTGGATATCATTTATGTTTCTATTCTGAAATACAACACTGCCCAGCTAGGTATGGATAGCTCGTGAATTATGCAGCAAATCCATTTGCAAAAAA
Organism: Todiramphus chloris collaris; assembly: GCA_025345505.1. Taxonomy (NCBI): domain Eukaryota; kingdom Metazoa; phylum Chordata; class Aves; order Coraciiformes; family Alcedinidae; genus Todiramphus; species Todiramphus chloris. Next base: position 14,025,691 of record JANVCC010000076.1, on the reverse strand, counting down.
AACTTCAATACATTTGTCCTGTAATTAAATTGTCCCTGTGGTTATTAAATATATATTCCAAATATTTTATATATATATATGATAAGGATAAATTTTTACATTAATAGTGTAAGTCCAGCTCCAATATAATTCAAGATTGGCCTTGATATCTCTTATGGATCAATTCCAAACCAACCAAACCTGGAATATTTACCTAGTTTCACTTAGTTGCACTGACTGCATACTGCACACTGACTGCATATTAAATTATAAGCCAATCTGGGAAATCTTTAATCATTTAAATAATTCTGCTTAAGTTTCTGTTTTACAATATTGGATCTGAGCTTCAGTTGGCTTGCAAAAAGCTATAGCTACTTTACAAAAATAACCTTTAAACTAATTTAATTTGCATTTTTTTTTTTTTAACCTGGGTATTTAAAAAGTTTAATTTATTTAAAATTATTTTATCAGCCCATGCTTTAGGAAAAAACCCAAAAACACTGTACTGGTTTTACATTAAAAATTAAATTATTTATTCAATCAATTATTTTAATGAACATCACTGTGCATTCTTCTTCCTATTGAGACAGAGGAAACTCAAAAAGATAAAATAATTAACTTGAGTCTTTCCATTGAGAGTGAAAAAGATCCTATACATAGGATAAATCCTCTTTTTGATAGGGTATTCACTGCAGTTATTAATGAAGAATTGGAAACATTAATTATGTATGAAATAAGACTTAAACTTCTCACCTTGAACTCGCCCAACCCACTAGCAAATTAAAAGAAGCCCAAATCAAAAGACCAAGAGCTAAGGCAATAGTTTTAACAATAGGGACAACTGTAACATTGCCTGAAATACAAAAATCAAAATTAAAATCCATTAAAAACTAGACTGTGACATTGAATATTTTTGATTTAGATTCTGTGAGTGTTCAGAAGGCAAAGAAATTTAGGCAACTACAAGGTGGTAAGAAATAGAATTACTTGAATATAAATACATTAAGTGCAGACTTTTCATCAGTAGCATTTATGAAGTTATTTTTGGTGGTAACTCACTGCTTATAAAGTAAGTATAATAAAATAATATTTGCTATAAGGGTACAGGTCCATTAATACCAAAACTTAAAAAGGCCAAATAACTTCTACTACCTTATATATAAAAAGTTTTATTAAGGGTTAGGATTACTTTGTGTTTCAAGAAATATAATCTCTTTATCCTTACCTGTAGCCCAGAGAAAACCCCCAACCATAGCCAGAGGCCAAAACTGGGGGCAATTCTGGATTAAACTGACCACCAAAGAAACTATCCATATGGAGGCACACAGAATCCATTGGAAGAACATGCCTATGAAAATATCAAATGCATACAATAGAGAATTTGTAGAATATCATGTATGAATCTCTTATCATGCTATGTTCTAGATAAAATAACACAGAAAAAATTCAAAGTTGTCCAACTCCTTTGTGAATTTCAGTGAACCATGTTATTATAACATGAACCATGTTATATTAAAAAAATGTATTTTAGGGTGGGGTGTTATAATGCCATCAAACTTTTCCTTAATTCTTTATACACAGCTGCAAAAAAACCCTGCTGGACAAAGTTACAGAAGCCCTGATTCTCAAACACATGAAAATTTTGACAGGCTTCCAACAAAGAGGATATTCAGTTACTGCCAACTTCTCCCATCACCCAGTAGCAGCTAACACAGATGACTGCACAGGACAGAACTCTTTCAAAACCCAGGGCTCAAGTTTCTCCACTAATCCAGGACACTGAGGATGATAAAAACTTTAGACAGATCTCTTCTATCTCTGCAAATTCTCTAAGGGATCGACTCTATGCCAACTGAGCTAAGACTTGAGCTTTAAAGTCTAGCCTTGTCTTGATAGGACTGTATTTGGCACGGTGAAATGCTTATGAAATGCAAATGATCGCTGTTGAAGTACACACCAACACATAAAAAGGTGCCACATAAACACATAAAGATGTGCCACATGAACCAATACACTACTACTTTATACCCAAATAATGGCAAAGAAAATTAAAACATGCTCCATGGATTAAGGCAGTGATGATAATAAAAACCCTAGATATAGGAGCTCCCATATCTGCCAATAAAATACTATTCCTATTAGGAAAAATAACAAAAATCAGCAAAAGAATATAAATAAGTTTACCATCCCCAGTATCAAATTTCTTATCAGGCACAAAGTTTGTCCCAAATAGAAAGACAGCTACTGTGGAAAAGGTAAAGCCAATAGTGACATCTGTTCCATTGCTGATGGTAGAAGTACTGTGAGCTTTTCCGATGTTCATCTTTGTTCTGAAGGTCCCTCTTTTTGTGGAGTTGTTTTGCTGAAGGTCCTGACAGATTCTGAAATCAGAGAGTGAAATTAAACATGTGGAACATTACATAATACCAACCTACTTCAGAAATCTGAAATTTAAAGGACCCTACTTATCATCCCATGAAATGCTGCTGTAAAACGTGAATGAAGTAACTTAAGAAGAGATGCACAAAAAAAATCACTATTGTGTGTTTCATAATCAGCTTCAGAGGAAAGTATGTCTGAAAATGAACAAATTGAAATGTGGAGATGCAATCAAAGGTTATGAATCTGCAATGCGTATGGGAAGCCCTGATGCTTTAGGGAGATGATTTATCAAGAATATTCCTTATTCCTGTAGTCAAAGGGACAGTCACACTGGGGTGTGTAAAAACACAGGTGTTGGACAAAACCTTAATTGGCAGAAGAAGCTATAGCCTATAAGCCAGGAACAGGTGCAGATATTCTATAGATGCTGCAGTGGAGTCAATATAGGATCATAAGGTAACCACAGGGATTGCTCTAGCTAATACAAAATTTGAATAAATGTTCCTTTTTTCTGTAGAGAACAATGGGAAAAGCTGTGTCTAAAGTTTCTTTGTTCATTCCACAAAATTAGAGTAAGGCAAGGATTTTCTTAAATCCCATTAATACCCTCTTTTCTTTTTAAGTGAGAGATTCATTTTAATATTACACTCAACAGAAATACCACATACATACTATCGACACAGATTATGACTTTGATGGAAAATGTGGCTATAAGGACAACCATAATAATATGATCTTTGCATATATAGTCAACATCACACTAAAAAGACTACATAGAAGAAAACCATTTCGAAATCTAACTTCAAATGGCAACAGGATAATTATTATGCTGTTGAGTATAAAGGGGCACATTTATAGAAACATGCATGCAATCCTGTTGGTGAGGTACTGCTATTCATACTGAAGCAAATGACATTCCAATGCAGTTTGACATTCCCTAGTGTAGGTGGACCAGCTACTGCCTAGAGGAAAAAAGCTGAAATAGGATGGTGGAAGTTTGCCAAATCTGTAAGGGATGCTGTGACTACATGTTCCGCACAAAAGGAAGACCTAAGCTGCTGCACCCTCTTCCATCTTATTCTACCCTCCAGTCTCACCTTCTCTGTAGTCCTTAGGACACCAAGAACTGCATCTGCTGAGGTTATGCTTTTATCTACAGCAACCTGCTCTAACTTTGATGATAGCACTGCTTTCATCGTGGAGTTGAACTAGATGACCTCCAGAGGTTCCTTCCAAGCTAAACTATTCTATGATTGTATGATCCAATGTCAAGAGCAAATAACAAACTGGCACAGATCATATAAGTTGACTATACATTTTTGCACATGCTTGCACGTACTTTACATATTAAAGAGTTTCAGAGAGTTCATTATAAGCCTCTTCTCTTCTCTACAATCCCGTTCTTGCCAGATGGCCTTGTAGCATATGTGCCTCCAAAAATTTATAGCTACCAAATGCCAAACCAGAAGCACTTGCTGAAGCTGGCAAGATATTAGAACAGTGATTCTGAAACTCAATCAGAGACAATTGGAATAGTTGTTTTTATCAAAGGGTGGTTGTTGCTTTTTTTTTTTCATTAAGCAGCCCTTACTGAAGGGTGCTTTGTGGTTCCCCAGCTGAACAGGAAATATAATGGAATTTTGTTGGCACACATTGACCTTACCCTACTAACATCACTGGTTGACCTCACTGGAAAGTTGTGGTCTTTATTTCCACCCTTTCCTCAGAAATATGCCACTGTTTTCTTCCTTTGCACAGACACAACAAATTATGATGTTCACTTAATGCAACAGCAACACATTACTATTGAAAAGATTCAGAGAGGGATGTCTTTAAAAATAAAGATGCTGCAATGTAACAAGGAGATAACCTGGCTGGCCTCAGTGGCAATACATCATGAATGAGAAAACAATTAGGACTGGGAATGTCAGTGAGGGTTGGCTGAAACCAGCTGAGACCCTAGAATTTAAAGAATTTGTAAACTTTTGAACTTTTAAGAAAGATTGCACAGGCTTAATAAGACTTGTACATATTAACTTCTCCTAGGGGAGGCATAAAGTGGAGTTAATGAAACATATGATGCATGATGTAGCGGGGTATACATGTTAAGGGGGGACATGTAATAGGCAGATTGGGAAGTCTGTACTTCCTAGTGCCTTAGCCAATGGGGAAGAGAGTTCTATGTGGTCAGGAAAGTAGGATAAATGGGGGGCTGCACCCTCTGGCAATTTGAGAGACCCCACAGGGATATGGACCCTCCCTTTATTCAAATAAAGTCTTTTTGCAGAACTCTTCTGTCTCCTTTTTGAACATGGACCTCTAGTGACATGATTTTCCAAACACTATGGTCTCTGCAGACAGGCATGAAATCCAGAAGCCTGTCCTTGAAAGCTTTCAAGGCAGATCTAAACCATTGTCAAGGACCGAAAGAAAGTTTCTGTAAACTGAATGGGTATTTTTAGAGGTTACACGTCACACTGACTGTTTATTTGTATGTTTCTCCTATCACTTATTTGCCATTAAGGGTGGATAGTTTTGCTCTTATTTTAGAAGACTCCCATCAGTCCCAAGGTAGCTCAGAGAACTGTCCTTAGGTGACACCATGAACCCTGACAAGCTTCTCACTTCCCTAAAACGAATGCTTTTGAAAAGCATCCCAAGTGCTTTCAGTATCGCACAACATAAAACGCAACACCAGTGGACGTTCCCTCTATTTAGGCCAAGGCGCCCGAGCTTCCGCGGGGCTGGCTCACGGTGCCCGCAGGACACGGCGGTGCAGGCCCAGCCCTCAGCCCCGTCCGCGGCGGCAGGAGGCGCCAGCCGTCCGGGGAGCCCGACTGCCCGACAGAGGAAACCTGCCAACAGCCTGCGCTGGTTTTGTCTGGGTTAGTTTTCTTCAGGACTACTCCGTCTCCAGACAGGCATTTTCCTTCCTCCGGCGCCCCGTCCTGGGCTGAAGGCCGCGGCACGTCTATCGGGGCTCTGCTCCCGCAGACGGCGGCACGGAACGCGGCCGAGGCCGCGCGCACCAGCGGGCACCTGGCCTGGGCCCTCCGTACGGTCTCGACCCTTGCCGCACCGCCCGCCGCCCCGCTCCGCCGCCCCACGGCACAGACTTCCCCCGCCGCTCCAGCTGACTGCCCGGCTCTGCGCCGCCCCTCTCCTCGGCCCGCTTCTTTCTCCTCCGCTTCCCCGGTCCGCCAAGGCCTCCGCGGGAGGAGAGCGGGCGAGACAGGCACGGGGGCCCGGTGGGCGGCTCCTCCCGCGGCGGCGGCGCGGACCTGTCGTGAGGGCGGCGGCCCGGCGGGGCGGAGGTGTGCTCCCGGGGCGGAGGTGTGCTCCCGGGGCGGCACTTGCCCGCCTGGCCAGGAAGAAACACCAAGAGAATCTCAAACGTAGGGGCACTCGCGGCGTGATAAAAGCGCCTTTGCACCGCCGCGTTCTTAAATGGCAGCTCAGGAGACAGCTGCTTTCCAGTGGGAGGGCGCCTGTGTACCTCGCAGGCTGTTGCTAGTATCGTACAACCCATGGAAGAAAGGGCGCCTGGTGTTGGCAGCCTGTGACCGGGCACACAGACGGTTTGCAGACAGGACTGCTGCCAGAGAAGAAGGGGTGCCACGGGGCTGGGACGGCCACGGGCACCTGCTGACGGCATCTCGGGAGGGCAGGAACCTTTCGAGGCTGTGTAGCAGCTGCTGACCCCGTGGACATCCAGGCTGGGCAGACAGCACACAGCAGTTTTTTTTCCTGTAAGCACAAGAAATTACCACTGTTTCTCTGAGAAGCCCCTGCATTGTTCCCCAACCGAAGCCAAGTGAGGAAAAAAGATCTTTTGTACAATGTCACAAAGAGAGTTTTGCAGATGTCCCTGTAAGAATTTGACTTGGGCAAGTTTAAGCACAGACTATTAGTCAGCATGTTTAGTCATGAAGCAAATATTTCTCTCCTCTCTGTCCTCTTGGGAGTACAGTTTCCAGAGAGTAGCTCAAATCCATCTCCTTACAAACGCAGCACAAACCTTCTAAAATAATGCTTCATATTTTGCAAATCATATCTGCATTGTCTATAACAAGGATGTATGTTTTTTTCTCCAGAGAGGAAGTTCTCAGTCCCATGGATTCTGTAAAGCTAGCAGTGCACCATTTGTCAATTATCTTAACGTAAATATCCATGTGACCTTTAGAGAGAGGAACTGCAGAGTGTCTCCATAGCAACAGTAGTGCATCCAAGAGGAAAAACATCCTATATGATAATCACAAATGTAGCATGAAAAAAGAGAAGTGCTTTTTATTGTAAAGGCAATGCGAGTCTATGTGTTACATTATTTTACTTAGGAAAAAAAAAAGATAAAATGTTAATTTTTTACACTGCATATAGAAAGCAAGAACACACACAAAAAGCAACCTAGCAATGTCCAGGGATAAAGAGGGGTGTTGAGTTTTGGCTTCAGAAAAATCTTGATATTGAACATGTTGAAATGTTTACCAAAAGTCCTGACCCTGGTTTTAGTTGGAAGAATGGATCTCGAAGGAGTCATCAGCAATGACTTCTAATTACTGTCTCTATTCCCCTTGAACTGATACCTATTCCTCACTGTTTCATCTGTTCTTCACTGTATCTTCTATCCGTGCTTTTTGTTGCAAAATGCTCCACAAACCAGCACACATAGTATTTTATTCTTTGCTGAAACACAGTGACTTCTCCAGTCATAACTACAGTGTGAAGAACCAAAATGAAGCATCTTGGAAAATTAAAAAAAACCAAGCATCTTAAAACCCCATTTCTCTTAAGGCTGAAATGACTGAGTGGAGCAGGAAGGAAAGTTTAGATAAAGAAATAGATGTATTGCTTCAAAATACAAAAGTGACACTTGTAAAAAAAGACACCCAGTCAGACATTTTGGAAGAGAAACATATTAATGGCTAGGCTTTTTGTATTAATAATAATATTGTAACACTTTACTGTTAAAAATGGTTTTCCCTGTGTTTTAATTTAGTTCTCCAAGTGTAGTATTTGCTATTCCAAAAGGCCATACTTAATCAAGGTTAAAGAACAAAGACCACCTCTGAAAAGTTGTAAAAAAGCAGTGTGATTAATAATAAAGAAGAGAAGGAAGAAGCTGTACTTGGTAGGATTAAGAAGGATGTAAAGGTGAAAGGCTATAGGACGTGCAATAGGTGAGGATGATTTATGTGTAAACCCTGTGAACATGGAATTTTGAGAACTTTCTGGTGAAATAATGAGATTTTGCTATTTCCATTTTTCCTAAAAATGGATTACTATCATCTTTCCATCTTTGGAGATTTGAAAATGGAGCAGAACATTTCAGTAACTGGATGGTACTTTTTAACGTTGCCGGTATGTGAGTCAAGACACAGGAGTTTGTGTCTGGTGGTCATTGGCTCAGTCCACTTGTAGATTGGCAAGAGACTGTCTGCTGGGAAAGCTGTCAGCTGTGCTGCTTTGGAGTCTGTAGCTCATCCAACACCATCAGCAGCAGTTTGGGTGCTTGGTAGTCCTTCCCACAAATACAAGTTGATCTGATTTTTTCAACAAATTCAGGTACAGGTGGAGATGAATTTCAAAAGTTTAACAAAACTAAGAACATCATAATGGCAAATCTGCAATTCTGACATTTGTTTACATTTTCAAAATATACCTAGGAATGTCAAGGACTAGAAAATACTTCCTCAGTTCCCCTTTTCCATTTGTTACTATTCTCCAATATTAGTTTTGATATTCCTGTGTTCCTAAACTTAAGGGATAACACTGACTATGAAATATGGATATATAAAGAAATGATATGAGAATTTGACTTTGATGGATACAGATGGCAATAGAGTTTAGAGCAAGGAATAAACACAGAATGTAACTGACATTATAGGCTAAATATAGGTAGGCAAAGTGCAATAACCTAGTCCAGAATTTGGTCAGACAACTAGCATTGTTCAATATATTTTTTCAAAAATATTGGTCTTGAATATTTTATGACCATGGAGGAAATACCCTGTCAGCTCAGTAATGCCCTTTACTGCCCTGATGCAGTTTTGAGTTAGTAATGATTCCAAAAAGAAGAATACCAGACAAACATTGTACTTTCTTTCCTGAAACACAAAGAAATGTGTGTTTTACAAACATATATATATTTTTCCAAACATATATATATATAGCCATTCCAGACTCAATTATTTTGTGAAATCTGGAAAAGTGCTAAAGCTGTACACCAGAAGAGATGAAAAAGAAAAAAAAGAATGTTTCTTGATATGTTGTCTTTTAAAGATCCAAAATTATAGGTGAATATCAGTTAAATTAACAAGATATTGAATCCTGTTTAGTTTAATTTTTAAGAATGTAACAATGCAACATTTAAAAGAATGAGTTTTCCTTTCTGAACATGAAAAATAAAGGAAATATTATTGCTATCATCACAATTCGAAAGCCCCAAAAAAACCCCAGCAGTCAACACTGTACATCAGTGTGTGCACCACATTTTGATTTCAAGGCTACAAATAAAATGAGTCAAGAACAATTCTCCATATCCTTTTAGTTTCCTCTAAATTATCTTTGAAGAGCTGTAGATTATATAGGTTCCAAAATTTTAATTTAAGAGATGTCATAGAAAAGGAAAGGAGTTACTAATTGGAATTAACTGTTTTGTCACTGCTTGATTGAAATGGACAGGTCATGTTGCTGCCTACCTGCAAGAACTGGATATTTGAAAACACCTGTTGCAGTGTGATACATTTGCAGCTCAAGCAAGTGTGCTATTAGCAATTTAAAGTAAAATGCCCCAAAGTAATACAAAGATGCTTGGAGGAAATATAGTGGAGTAAAAGCTTCATGATGGATTATTTGCTGTCAAAAATCAGTAGTAAGTCAAAACAGAATCCAGGAGGTGTAACTGAGGTTTTTCTTTCCATTATTTACCCTTAAAGGGAGAAGCCTATCTTAAACATTTCAAAAAGTCTTCATGGGGAAATAAACGTGCACTATGGGTGAAATACTACTCTCAGACTGCCATATCCAGTTACTCTCATTTACCCTGGCTTTACCCATACAACTTTGCTGATATTTTACACTACTTTGCATTGGTATTAAATAGGACATAGGAGGCCATTCTCACTGTGAGTCATGTACTGTGTCTTTTGGTCAAATGGATTGCAAAGCTGGTACTTTTCACTAGCCACCTTTTATCTTTCAGAGGGACCCTCAAGCATCTAAGACTGATCTAGTAATTTCCATTTCTGGAAACTAAAGTATAAGAAATGTTAAGCAGCAGTAGCCACATCTTTACTGACTTTATTGATATGCCTATCTGGAGCTTTTTGAATTAATCTTCTTTGTTTGGGATATATCTCTTCAGTCAAGTTTTAACTAAAAGAGAGAATAACTTACGTGGCCAGAGAGATTTCTTAACCTCCTATTCCTCCAAGAACTCAGATTTGGAAAAAGCAGGTAATACAAAGGTACTTTTCCTGGTAATGGACACGAATGCTGAAATCTTAACACAATAGTACGCATTTAGACAAAAAGTAAAGTGATGGCCAGTGAAAAAATACACTCACAAAGTTTTTTATATTCAGACTGGACTCATCTGAAACATAAACTAATTCCTTAACTGTCTGTTCCCCTTAGTATTAATTATGAAAAGAGTATCTCCATTAGCTTGAATTACAGTGAACATACACATTTTATTTTTTGTACTTAGACTAGGCAAGAAGTCAGAAGTCAGAGTTCTGCCAGTGTCTCACTGCTTAGCTCTGCACAAGCCTTTAACTTCTCTGCCTTCATTGTTCCATCTGTATAGCAGCTATGTTATGTCTCATTTTCAAAAGCACAAATAGGAAACACTCCTGAGCTGTTTAATAGCTTGTTACTAACATTTTAAAAGCCACTCATCACAAGAACATACGATTCCCAAAAGTTCTAAAATTCAGGGGGCACAGGGGTAATTTTAAATTTAAAAAAAACCCCAACCAAACAAACGTGGAAAATGGGATTTTTTTTCAATACATTTGCATGCAGTGCACTAGAGGGCCCTCAGGAGTTATAAATGGATGGAATGTCCTATTGGAAGGCACGTACTTCACAGGACTTTTCATTTCAGAATTTAAAATAGAAGTTGCTCGTTGTTTTTTTAGGTTGTTGCAGGGGTTTTTTGTTTGTGTTTGGTGTTTGGGTTTTTTTTTTTCTTTCTTTTTTTTTTTTAGTTGTTGTTGTCTGTTTTTAATAACGTGAGGTTCATGCAAGTTTATGTCAGTTCATAGGCAAAACATCTCTCAGGACAGTTAGCTTCCAAGCAGTATTTAGCTTGCAGTGAAATACCTAAATGTGAACCATACTTAAAGCTGAAATATGTGCTAGAATACTTTTGCTTTAGAACAGCTACTTTTTACTTTAGAACAGCTTTTGCTGTTACTTTAATTAACCTAAGGAGTTTACCAGAACAAAGGATGTGTCAAGCTGAATAGGTAAGAGATTTTATATTTTTGTATCAATATATTTATAAAACATGCAGTTATTCTCTGTTTCTTTGAGAGGATTTGTAAGCCACTGACATTTTATTTGAAAAACTATAACTAGATCCTATCTATGGCTTCACAAAAGTGAAGAGAATTAACCATCTTTTCATATTTAATGTGGTTATGAATTATGTGAACTATACTCAACTAGGGAAATTTGGCACTGCTAATATGTTTTTATATTAGTGAATATGTGCATATTTAACTACTGTAGTTACTGGTGGTTAATATTGTGTAATATACAGCACTTCCATAATAATGAGGTTTAGTGAAGACTTTGTCTCATAAGAAAAAGGTGACAGTGATCTGGATTTGACAAGTTTTTCTTCCAAATTGAGCCTTTATTTCATGATTTTGGTTTTTAATTTATACTGTAATGAGACAGTGAAAGATGTATCCTGACAAGCTTCTAGATGTCTAAATAATGTAAAATTTCTAGAACTTCTATCTCTTAAAAATATAGAACCACAGATGCCATATGTGAGAAATTAAATATTTTCTTTTTACAGCTTGCAAATTAGATACTTCAGATCTTTTAGACAACAAGGCAGTGAACTTTGCTTACACATCTGGCTCCATTCATTCTCTGAAGCCAATCACTTCCTCTGTGGTGGCTGATAAGAATTTAACAGCTTGAGAAGGTGGAGTGTCAGCATCCCTAGTGCTAAACACATTCCCAGGCATATCAGCAGCTTCTGTCCCTGACCTGTTCTGGAAGCTATTTGGAAAAGGAGAAATAGAAAACGTGGAAGGGAAATCATGCATCATCATCCTGGCTGGAACATACAGAAGACTCTGTGCTCTTTTCATCATGTGGATTCACTAGAGAAATGACCACCTTTGATCAGCCAAGTAAAATCAAAAACTTGTTTATTTGCTGCCTGTGCTCCCCACGGGTGCTGAGACTCTGGACCTGCAGGTGCCCAAGGACAAGGAGGAATCTTCTAGTGGGCACTGTGTGTGTGATCTACCTGGGATTCCTCATCAGTCAAGTGGGTCATGTTTTACCCCAGCACAAAGAAGGACATCAAAAGATCACTTCCAGAAGTCCCCAAGATGCAACCCAACCTCCTTTTCTGGGCATCCCACTGGATGGCACCCTGTTACCACCCAATTTCCAGGAACCCCAGCTCGGTAGCAATGAGACCTTGCTGCCACCCAATGTAGTTTATATCACTCTACGGTCCAAGCGCATCAAGCCTGCCAATATTAGAGGCACAGTGAAGCCAAAGCGCAGGAAGAAACATACAACCCCTTTATCCTATGGGAAGCACTTTTCAAAAGCTACTTTCACAGGCCGGGAAGAGGTCTTTGCCCAACAGCCAGAGAGGGCCATGCATGCAACGGGCACAATGGGAGCAGCAGTAGTTCTGGAGGCGAGAAAGCACCAGCTGGATGAACACAGGCATAAAGGAATGGCAGTCATGGAGAGGGGTCATGGGAGACCTGGAGGGACTTCTGGAGCTACAAAAGCACAGCCCCAACATGAGGAAAGCAATATCAGGATTTACAGCGAGAGTTCTCCCTCATGGCTGAGCAAAGATGACATCCTAAACATGCGCATGCTGGCAGATTCTCAGATAGAGAGCATCCAAGAAACATCTTCTCACAAAGCAGTCCTGGTAGTGTTTGCAAGAGGTCCCAGCACCACAGGAACTGCTTGTAATCAGGGTCACTGTGGCATCATCAAAAGACCCCTTGACATGAGCGAGGTGTTTGCATTTCATTTGGATAGGATCTTGGGTCTAAACAGGAGCTTACCTTCTGTAAGCAGAAGATCAGAGTTCTTCCAAGGTAACATGTTCCTATGGTTTTCGGCTTGCAGGTGGGATGCTGAGGTTCCCTTCCCCTCCCCTCATTAACCATGGGGCAGCAGCCACCACTTTTAACTCCTGTGAGCCTGAGATCTAACCCCATTGTTGCAGGGAAGTAAAGCTGGTATCTGTCTAACTTCTGCAGTGCAATTATCCTCTCCCAAGGATGCAGTATGCCAAAGTTTAGATCTTTGGGCTGCTGAGGGCAGTAACACCAGTTTCGCTTCCATGAGAGTCTGGAATGAGAAAAAAGAGGGAGTCATCCATAGATGATGTACAGACTGCCTGAAGTGAAGCTGGTGAAAGAAATTCCAGAATACCCTGTGATTCAGTGGGTACTTTTTTTTTTTTTTAAGTTTCCTCAGCTTTTAGTCTTGACTTTACTAAAATACTGTTGAAAGTGAGCACAGAAATTCATCTCTCAAACAGGTTGTAGGAAAGGAGTTTTGTATTTAGCCAGATAACCTACTCTGAGAGGAAGGGGACCTTCTTGCAGAAGCTTGATGCTACTTTCATAGTACTAACACTCCCAGGAACTGAAAAGTTTTAAAAAACTGTTTCCCTCTCCTCTGGTAATTAAAAAAGTCAACACTACATTTCAGTGAATCCTGCCATATGTGTTGAGGGTCAATACATATGTACATTATATACATATTTAATTATACATATACATCTAGATATTATGCAAACAAATATAGACTGTAAATATATCAATATGCCTGTTACATGATTGGTATAAATTTTTTCATTAAAATTTTATTTTTAACCTTTAGTGAAATTAAAGGTAGATTTCAGACCTGTAAGTTAGTCTACTGCTTACATTGCTATCTTGTTAAACATCTTCAGCCTAACTGCTGTTTTTGTATAGTCACAAATCACAATCCAGGACTACACTGCATTTTAATGAATCATTGGTAAAGTACCTATCTATGTTTTTGCTGTTTATTTCTTGCTACTAAAATCAGCTCATACCAAATGCTTTTATATCAGTCTGCATTTCTTAAATAAAAATAGTGCAAGAATGACTTTCTAAAATTTGACATCAGGAAGACAACTCAGTGATAACAGTTTCTTCCTGCTTTGTAAACCTTCCCTTTGGCAGCTTGTACAATAACGTGAATGATTCTCTAGGAGCAACAGTTTGGAAGCTTTTGAATATTATTCATACTTAAGGAGCATGGAAGATACATTATGCCTAGCTTATTTTTAGGAACAAGATTTATTGTTATAGAACTGTCATAAGGCATTAAGGTAGTTTGTTTGGAGGAACTCTGCATGGTGTGGCTGCAGAGATGACAGACTGCAAGCCTCTGAAAACTGCTATTAGGCTGATTATGCATTGTGTTTCTCAGTGTCTGTCACCTAACAGTATGTTCTGGACTGTTTGGGACAGAGAGTATCATTCTGCCCTCTAATTTTCTTTTCCTCATAACTGGCTCTGTTCTAAGAGCAAGAGCAGTGTTGCTAGGTGATGAGAACATTATTTTGGTCTCACTTCATTTTTTCCAACTAAAGGGTGACCAGAGGCATTTGGAACAGTTACTGTACCTTGTCTTTCTCCATTTCTTTAGCCTGGAAATGTTCTGGAGCTGAGATGCTGAATATCTACTTGAGCTCATTATCATTTACACACTTGTGTTTGGCATACTCTGGAAAAGATCTGTGTCAAGAAAATTAACAAAATATATTCTTAAACATACTATGAGAGATTAGTGATCTCATTTATGTAATTCATATTCATTTAAGTTAAGATTAAGAGGACACTGTAAGGTTTTTTCAGGGCCATTTGTGTGAACCATGATTATTCATCTGGGAAGGCAAGCAATGCAGGATTAGAGCCTGCACATGTGTATATAAACATACACAATTTTTGGGCTGACATATCTCTCAACAACATTCCCTTAGCTTTCCTCAGTTGTGATGTGATCTAAGAAGACATGTTTGATGTAGCATTAAAATCTTAAAAAATGGGCTTTTCAAAACTATCATTCATTTTGTCAAAAGCAGTTTCAAAGAACCACTTAGCAAATCCCTGTACAGATTCTGTTTCCCCTATTCCCATAAATTCCCCACTGGTTTATTTTGGTTTGTTTTTAAAGTCTAGCAAAATTCTGTATGCAAGTTCTGTCTGCTACCCTTGACCTCCCTAGTTAACTGTAAACCTTTTTTAAGCATTAACTGGTTTTGGTTTTTTTATGGTTTATCTTATTTTTATATCATGGAAGGAAAAATCGGGTGTGATAACTTTCTCATATTTTTGAAAATAATTGGATGAACGTAAAAAGCCTGGAGCACAGGTGGGCAAAGCCCTTTTGAGTTCAGTATTACAGTCTAAGAGAACATGATTCTGGGCATATGCAGTCATTCATCACTCCCATTGCTACCTACAAGGTGTGAAAAATGTCAAGAGCTCCAAAACACCTATAAACAAAGAAGTTAGCCTGTAAACCAGCCAGAAATAATCATAACACTGTCTATTGTGAAGATGACAGAGGCTGACCCTTGTATGTCACGAAAGCTGCTAGCCCTGAATTCTCTTGCTGGCCCTCACCTACCCCTGACAGCCCATTTGCAGCCCCAAGCAATCTGTACCTGCCACCTTTGCTCTAGGCTACAAAACAGGTTGTTCTCAAAAAGTGCTTTACTAGCTCTAGCAAAGAGATGGAGTTTTGGGATGGTCACATTAATACCACAGGACTGAGAATCTTCATTATTCGATCACCCTGATCTGAGGAACAGGAAGAGACATAAGCGACCTTTCAGTGATGAAATTTCTCTTAATATCCAATTTAAACCTGTCCTGGCACAACTTGAGGACATTTCCTCTTATCCTATCACGTGTTACTTGTGAGAAGGGGCCAGCACCCACTTCTCTACAACCTCCTTTCAGGTAATTGTAGAGTGATAAGGTCTCTCCTCAGCCTCCTTTTCTTCAGACTAAATAGACCCAGTCCCCTCACCTGCTCCTCATAAGACTTGTGCTCTAGACCCTTAATGGAGACTAATATTTGCAAAAGCATCTTTGAAACACAGACTGTTTTCAAAGGGATGTGGTGTGTGGCTATCTACAATGATGCTTATGTTGAAGAATCCATGCAGCGATACATTACCTAACTGCACATGAAACAGTTTGGCTACCTTGTAGTCTAATTTCAACAGCCTGAGGTATCATCTGTATTTATTCAACTTAGGATATCCTGATCCAGTAGCTCCTAAGTGTCCAAGAAATTTTTAGAAATATTTTGATGCTTAGGAATTTATATGAATTACTAGGAAGCTGGTCCTCAAAAAAGTTTTAAAAAGTCTTTCCCATACCTATCTAAAGATGATCTGCAAAATTGTAAGTAAATATATAGGTCTAAAATGTCAGATGAAAATAAAATTAAATCAATCACCTTAGGGCAAAATTCCATGCAATGCAGCTGCAGCAATAAAAAACAGTAGTAGCCCTTCAGTTTAATACATAGAGCTGATTAGGAAAGAAACCCAGTGTGTTCTGCTTGCATTTATTCTGAAGTGTGCTCAGCCTCAGTTTTGTCTGTATCACACTGGAAGCTCAAATTCTTAGACAGGCCTTACTTTTCATCATTCAGTTAAATTCAGCCCCGTCCTCAAGAGGTTTGAATCAGAATAACTACACTGGTTTCAGTGGGGTTGTGCCAATTCATGCAGCTATAAATCAGACCCCTTATCTGCTTTAATTCAGCATCTTCATGTTTTTCCTTCAAGTGTCAAAAATATGAGTTACTGCTCTTTACTGAAGCTGCTGTTTCATATATATGTAATTCAGTGTATATTAGAGAGTTGAAAGATTATTTTTTTTTTTGGCTCATCTTTTCTACTCTCCTTTCCTCTGAAATGGAAACATTTCCTGTATTTAGTCTTAGTCTTTTAAAAATGTTTTTGTATCTTAATGGAAACTGGCCAGATATTATTCATATTTTTCAAGTATTTATATTACTACTGTTGATCATGTCCCTTTTGGGTAGGCAGGAAGATGTTTGTTTTGTTAGATGATCATTTATGTATTTGATTTGTAGAAGAACTCCTGAATAGTTACATAAGCTATTATTTGAAATATAAAAGTAATAGCTCAGACTTGGTCCTGAGGAAAGCTCTCATTTTTTTGGTGAGCATTCCCAATGCTTATACAGACTTCCTCCAACTGGCTTGGAAAAGAGGCTTAGACTGACTTGGTTAAACTGACTTGGCTAAAGTCATCTACAATCTAAGTGATGGAACCAGAGCAAGAGATGGAGAAATGGTTTCAGTCTGTTGTCCTACTTGGGGCGAGTGATTTTGATGCTTGTGTTACACTGGACAACAGAAACATGTACACAACTAGTGGGGTGGTGGCTGCAGAAGCCATCAGGAAACCAGAATTGAAGAGGGAAGGGGATAAACCCCGCTCCTCCAGCAATGAGCCTGGGGGTGCAGGACGAAGGATGGGGGTGAAGTCAGTTGCAGAGATCGGGT
Source organism: Todiramphus chloris collaris (assembly GCA_025345505.1). Lineage (NCBI taxonomy): Eukaryota > Metazoa > Chordata > Aves > Coraciiformes > Alcedinidae > Todiramphus > Todiramphus chloris. The sequence goes on along the minus strand of JANVCC010000076.1, from coordinate 14,008,518 downwards.
GCCTCTGTGCCAATGCACACAGACTCGCCAGTGATGAGCCTGATGAACCTGGGGACAACCTTCAGTCTGCTGTCCCACTTGAGGCGGATAGTGCTGGTATGGGTGACCACAACCACACAGAGGTCTCTGATAGACTAGTGGCCACAGATGTGGGCATAAATGGTTCTATAAAAAGATTAAAAACTATTAACTCTACCCCCTCTCTGAAATGCTTATACGCCAATGCACGGAGCATGGGGAATAAGCAGGAGGAGTTATATGCGATATATGCGAGAATATACAACTATGATATAATTGCTATTACTGAGACGTGGTGGGACAGCTCCCATGACTGGAATGTTGTTTTGTAAGGTTATGTTCTATTCAGAAGAGATAGGCCAGCAAGGCGAGGTGCTGGTGTTGCTCTCTACATGAGAGAGCAACTAAAATGTATTAGGTTCTATCCAGGAGGGGAGGTAGAACAGGTTGAAAGCTTATGGGTAAAAGTCAAGGGACATGGAAAAGGGAATAACATTGTTCTGGGTGTCTGCTACAGGCCACCAAACCAAGAAAAAGGTGTTGACGAAGCCTTCTACAGTCAACTGGAAGTGACCTCTAGAACACCCTCCCTGGTAGTCATGGGTGACTTCAATCACCCTGATATCTGTTGGAAAGCCCATACAGCCAGGCATACCCAGTCCAAAAAGCTCCTGCAGTGCACAGATGACAACTTCTGATGCAGGTCGTGGATGAACCAACAAGGAGGGGTGCACTGTTGGATCTTGTATTAACTAATAAAGAAGGACTGGTTGGAGACATTAGGGTTGGGAATAGCCTGGGTGATAGTGATCACGATATGATAGAGTTCAATATTAAACAAGGGGGAACTAGAGCAGTAAGTAGGACTGCAACTCTGGATACTGCAGGGCTGACTTTGAACTCTTCAAAGATCTACTTGCTGGAATCCCATGGGCTAGTACTCTGTAGGGTAAAGGAGCCCAAGAAAGTTGGTTAATTTTTAAAAAACAGTTTCTTCAGGCCCAGGATAGATGTATTCCCTTGAGGAAAACACTTGGAAGGCATACTAGGAGACCCACATGGATGAGCAGGGAGCTTTTGAAGGAGATTTCAAGGAAGAAAGAACTATACAGTTCATGGAAAAAAGGACTGGTCAGTTGGGAAAATTATAGAGAAGTAGTCAGGGCATGTAGGAAGGCAATAAGGAAGGCCAAAGCCCTCTTAGAGCTTAAGCTGGTGAGTCAGGTAAAAGAGAATAAGAAAAGTTTCTTTAAATACGTAAGTGCCAAGAGGAAGAACAAGGAAAGTGTGGGGCCACTGCTGAATGAGAAAGCAGTCTTAATAAACGAGGATGCAGAGAAGGCAGAGTTGCTAAACACCTTCTTTGCTTCAGTCATTTCTTCTAAGACCAGCCCCTGTGAACTCCAGTCCCTGGTTGAAGGGGAGAAAGCCTGGGGGAAGGATGACTCTCCACTGGTCAGTCAAGACTGGGTTAAGGACCAGTTATGTAAGTTGAATATGCATAAGTCCATGGGCCCTGATAAGATGCACCCAGAGCAGACGAGCGAATTGGCTGATGTTATTGCCCTGCCACGCTCCATCATTTCTGCAAAATCATGGCAAACGGGAGAGGTGCCGGAGGACTGGAGGAAAGCCAATGTCACTCCAGCCTTCAAAAAGGGCAGGAAAGAGATTCCAGAAAACTATAGACCAGTCAGTCTTACCTCCATCCCTGGAAAGATAATGGAGAGGCTCATTCTGGAGGTTATCTCTAGGCACATGGAAGATAAGAAGGTTATCAGGAGTAGTCAACATGGATTTACCAAGGGGAAGTCATGCTTGACTAATCTAATAGCCTTCTACGATATTGTAACTGGATGGCTAGATGCAGGGAGACCAGTGGCCATAGTCTATCTTGACCTTAGCAAGGCTTTTGACACAGTCTCCCATAACATCCTTGTGGAGAAGCTTGGGAAGTATGGGATAGAAGAGCAGGTAGTAAGATGGATTAGTAACTGGTTGGACAATAGAGTCCAGAGAGTGGTGGTCAATGGTGCCAAGTCCAGCTGGAGAGCTGAAACCAGTGGAGTCCCCCAGGGATCAGTGCTGGGCCGGGTCCTGTTCAACATCTTTATCAATGACATTGATGACAGGACAGAGTGTCTGCTCAGCAAGTTTGCTGGTGACACAAAACTGGGAGGATCGGCAGATGCACCTGAAAGCTGTGCGGCCATCCAGCGAGACTTGGACAGGTTGGAGAACTGGGCAGGGAAGAACCAAATGAGGTTTAACAAGGATAAATGTAGAGTCCTGCATCTAGGTAAGAATAATAAATTACACCAGTACAGACTGGGAGGTGATCTGCTGGAGAGCAGTCTTGTGGAGAAAGACTCGGGAGTCCTGGTGGACAACAAGTTCTCCATGGAGCAGCAATGTGCCCTTGTGGCCAGGAAGGCCAATGGTATCCTGGGGTGTATCAAGAGGAGCGTGTCCAGCAGATCGAGGGAGGTTCTCCTCCCCCTCTACTCTGCACTGGTGAGACCTCACCTGGAGTATTGTGTCCAGTTCTGGGCTCCCCAGTTCAAAAGAGACAGGGATCTGCTTGAGAGAGTCCAACAGAGGGCTACAAGGATGATTAAGGGACTGGAGCACATGACTAGGAGGAATGAATATAAGCTGGAGCACAAGAGGTTCCACCTTAACATGAGGAGGAACTTCTTTACAGTAAGGGTCACAGAGCATTAGAACAGGCTGCCCAGAGAGGTTGTGGAGTCTCCTTCTCTGAAGATTTTCAAAACTCGCCTGGATGCGTTCCTGAGTGACCTGTGTTAGGGTAGATTAGGTTGTAGGGTAGCTTATATGATCCTGCCCTGGCAGGGGGGTTGAACTCGAAAATCTCCAAGGTCCCTTTCAACCCCTAACACTCTGTGATTCTGTGTGTAGTTAGCATTTCCCAAACTGATTTCCCAAACACTTATTCACGCACCCCACTAGAAACCTAATTTTCAGGAGCAATCAGCACCTTTTTTTTTTTTCTTCAGTGAAGGAAAGTGTGGAGTGTGGTGCTAATAAAGGTAGTACTGATCCTAGTGAAAGAAGGACATTGATGTTCCTAATGGAATGACATTGTTTTACTAAGGAAAGACTGGACAACTGGGAAGGAAGATAAAGAGGTGGTGGAGCTTCACACTGGGTTGGCTTGAGAAGGACTACCTTGTATGTGTAAACCATGTCAGAGAGAAGGTAGAGTACATCCTGGGTTTGGAGAGGAGTTTATTTTTTAGCTTGAACTTGTTTGTGTATGGCCTATCATGCCCTCTTGGCAATCATGAGATGGTTCACTGCTAAGTATGGACAAAGGTAATTTCTTACCTGTTATTTTAGTTCAGTCACCATTCTTTGATCAAGTTGAATTTTGATTCAGCTGTATGGGGATCTGTTTTTAACAGTTTCTGCTGCTTACAGATGGAGCATTCATGTTAGCAGCTTGTACCTTGCTGTTGGCATTGATCCATGTTTTCTACATGCTACTGTCTGTCTGGTTTGCCTCTGGAGAAGATGCCATGGATCTGGTCACCCTCATAGGAGTTTTCTGAAAGCTTCTTTTCAGATGTATCTCTGGGTCCATGGGCATGTGGAAGACAAAGACAGTTTAGGCTGCCTTTAAGTGTGTGATAATTTGTGCAATAGTATGGGCTTTTAGGTTCATTGACCTTCAAGATTAATATAAATAAATTTTAAAGCTTTGCACATGTTCCAACATTTGCCATTTAGTAAATAGCAGCTTTGCAGTTAAATGGTTCCTCCTCTCTGTACCAAAACATAATATTTTTGGTCTTCTGCCTACACACAAAAATATAAAGGATCTCTTTGTTCTTATGTGTGTACCAGACACAGTCAGTCCTGGGTCCTTGACCATCTAAAGCAACAACATTGTATCAGCAATTAAATGGAGAGTTACACTTGCTTAAGTAGTTAGATATACCTGTTACTTGATACAGAGTGAAATATATTTATCTCTTCTTATACTAGGAATATTAATTTTCAGTTCTTCACTGAGGTTTCTTTCCACTAACTCTGAACACTTGAATTCACCACACCTAAGGCCCTTGACTTAGTTTCAGGGAAGAGCAGAATATTCTTTACACAGAAGAATTAAAGAATATGGACAAAATAGCTACTGTACTAAACAGCTCTCATGTTATACCTAGGGAAAATAAAAAACCATACTGGTCAATGTGTTTATTCATGCTAGGCTCACATTATCCAGTATTCTCATATATCATATCAGTGGTGTAAAATACAACATTATAAGCCTAAAGATAACAAAATAATTCCATTTTGAGTGTAGGATTTGTAGCATTTCTATGTCCATTATGTGGAAAAAATACTTTAACCTAAGTTTTCAGCTCTTGTAAATCATCAACAGTTCACTGGAATCAGAGGAAAATTGCACTGTTGATTCATAGAAGCATTGTGGGCTCTTAATCTACCTATAAGCTTTTTAACAGTCTGGTTTATTCTATGATTTTGTACATTAATCTCTTGCTTCAGACAGAGAAAGTCTTCTGTACACTGAAGACATTTATCACAGCAGTTCTTCTTCCATTCTTGCAGTGTGTAGCTTTATATATGGAATAAGACCACATTAGCCAAAGGATGTAAAACGATTGGTCCTTGGTCATTCTTCCTGCCACATCTCTAAAATGGTATAATTAGCGATGCTTAAGCAATATCTAAAGAATGATCAAGTAAGCCTGACAGTATTGCAGTATACAAATGATCTGCTTTTACTTTTTCAGATGGTCATGCCTGTCCTGTAATTCTCTGGGATTCCTCACTGAGTCCAACAGATAAGAATACCCATTCTTCAGTGAGATTAACCTGGGGGCAATATCAGCAGCTATTGAAACAGAAATGCTGGCAGAATGGTAAAGTTCCCAAAACTGAGTGGGGCTGTACTGAAATCCATCATCATGAGTGGTCCAAGATGGCACTCTTTGATTTTCTTCTGCAGGTAAAACATTTATTGAACACAACTCTCTGCCTCAAAAGTCATGTAAGCACACATGGGACTACTAGAGAAGTGATTTTAGTTTATTTCCTATTTTAAAGAGGAGGAGATGCATTTGACCAGTTTGAACTTGTTTCTGGATGTTTCTTATGATAAAAATATCCAAAAGGCAACTTATTATCAGGAAAGAGATCAGGAAGTTAACTGACTCGTTTTCTAAAAAAAGAAAGCTAAAGTTTTTGTCTCAAGACATCTTGTTTTACCTCACCTTGAGGCAGACATCCTGTTTCCGCTTTGCTCTTTGTTTCTCTAAACAGTTCTTAATTATATTAATGACTATGAAATGCTGGGTTTTTACTGTGTGATGCATCCTGCATCTCGCCAGCCTCCAGAGTTAATTTAAGCGGTGTTGGTCAGCTAAATTTGTATCAAGATAGGTTTTTTTAAAAGAAGAAAAATTAGCCACTAAAACTCAACTAGCAATTTAATAAGGAAAGAGTAGAGCAGTAACCGATAAATTATATGTCTGCTGTTCCTCAGTTAGGGATTGCATATTATCATTAGGTCTCCAAGTAACACCAAACTAGGGCTCTGCCCAGTGGTATCATAATGTGTGGCTACAGTTGCAGCAATTATATAGTAGAAGTGACTGAACTGAACCACCTGTCTGGAAGCTAATTTTACTACTTCTAATTGTCCTTGCCTGCCAGACAGATCTGGGTGGCTGAGCCTTCAGTAGTTTAAACTTACTAGTTTATTTAAAACTGCAGCAAGCACTAGTTTTATGCGCTGTGTTTGGTTGTTTATATAATTCAGCTTTTTACAGAACTACATTGTTTGAAATATAAAAATCATGACTTGGTTTATGCCTATCCCTGTCCTTCTCTAGTCCTGTTCTAGGATGAATGGATGTTTCCAATTTTTTTTTTTTTTCCAGTTACATTTTTTGCAGATTTATGTTAAACAGAGCATTCGATTCTTCTCTAAAAATGGATTGTCACTTGTCTAGTGACTCCATATTTAGTCCCCCTATGAGCAAGTAATTCTCAGAAACTGGTAGAAAGTCATATGTTGATTATTCTAATGCTAAAAATAGTAATGTCCCTATACGAATAGTATAGATTAATTCTTCATGCCATTGTCTTGTTGAACAGTTTAAAAATTATCATGAGTTCTGTGTTGATTTCTAATTTTAAGGTCTTCTAAGACAAGTTTTTGATCTTCATAATAGAACTCCTATTATCCAGAAGGAGCAGTCAGAATTGAACTGTACCAAGAGGACTGAACTTTACATGACAAAGAAAAAAAAAATACTCTTATAATAGTAGCTGTTAGAGTGATTTTTACCTCCAGTTGCCTACTAAACAGGAATGTGCATACCAGAAAGTGAGTGAAAGTGGGTCTTATAACTGCTAAAGATCAAATTTTTATTTGAGTGCTCTCAGACTTAAAAGTTTGTCAGCTGTAGAATGGGAAGACTCTAAAACAAAAAATGCCAAGAACGGAGTCTGTGCTTCAGGAGTCATTCAGAAATAAATAATAGTAAAATGTATTCTCTATTAAATGTAATTTCCTCAGAATAATGGGTTTGTTGCCTGTAATAGATGTTCCTAATCTCTAGTTTCAAATGCTATAAAACATAGGAACAGGCTGAAAAATGCTTATAGCTGACCTTTGTTTATTTTCCACAAGAACTCAAGTAAAATAAGAATATTAAATGTAAAATGGCTTCTTTTATTTTGGAGTTTTGGACTGCTTATGTCCAAATATATGACAAAAACCAATGCTAAGCTATTCCAGGTGCAGCATCAATTCCAAAGTGTATAGTCATTCTATCTTAACACTGGAATGATGCAAGATATTATGAAGAGGCTGTCTGTAAGAAAATGATCTCCATGATGTCCATTTAATACATGTAATGAAGCAAGATGCAGATGAATTATGGCTATACATCAAAGGAATTTGTCTAGAAGGACTCTGCTTCACTTTCTGGCGAAGCCTTTGGATGAACTGAATGAGAGATCCCATGAGCTAGGACACTGCAAGCAAAAGGAGCTCTATTGCCTGTAGATGCTGGACACTGCTCATGAAAGAGGGAAGAATAGAAATCCTTTCCTCATTTTTTTCACATTTGAAAACAAACACTGACACCAGGACTGGTAGAAAGAGTTATTACATACTTAGGAAAATAAAACAACTCTCAGATTTTCATTTGATAAATTAATGATTTGGAAATTAGGAGGCCTTTTCAACACGCAACTTGGTTCTACATCAGGAGAAGAGTTCAAACAGTTAATTTCACTGGGATGTCACAAAAATAAAATTGCAATTTTAGAAGGCTTATGTGAAACTTAATGCTTTTATGCTTAAAGGAGTTTGAAGAGTTAGCAGTATACAACAGACAAAGAGAAAATTATTTACCTTTGATAAGCTACTCATTAAGCCTTAGATGCACCAGACCAGACTTCCACTCTGTAAGCACATGTCAGAAGGAGCAGGGCTGCTCCCTGGGGAGATGAGCTGGAGCCAAGGACAGCCCCATCACAGGCAGGACAGGCTAACAAAAGCCACAGGTCCCATCCAGACCCCAGTGAGCACTGCAGACACACCCCCCCCCTCACCCCACTCCATGAAGGGCTCCAAGGAAGGCTGAGGTGCCAGGCCTGATCTTAAATGGGCTCCTGGGTCCACAGGCAGACGGGTATGTGTGGAGGTCCCAGGTGAGGCTGCTTAGGGCAGTTAAAGCCTATTGCACTCAGGGCCCTGGCAATGTTGTGTATTTACTCTCATCTAGTCAACAGGGATATGAAGCCCTTTCAAGGGGAGATTTATGCTTCCTATATTAGATCATTATCCTAAAATGGCATCCTTTGCTCTGGGGGTGCCTCATTCTTGTCATTGTTTATGAAAGGAAACATAAACAACTAAGTCAGAGATGACTTAACATTTACACTGCTAAAGTTAGACCAGATGTATTCCTTCCAGCTAAGTGCTGTGCGGTGCACAAGTGAGTGTTTGCATGGTGAAAAATAGCCTAGATGTCATTAAAGTACATACCACAGTGCAGCTCAGGGAGGCTGCTTTGTGATTATAAATGCACTCTTCTTGCATTTTGTAGCTTTGCATGGTTTATTGTGCCCCTTAATATTTTCAAATATTTTGGTTAGTATTATTCTAATAGGTCCCAGAAAATGGAGACCCTCTGTGTGTGTCAGGCTGTGCTATTTCTATTGTTCTTCAACAGAGAAAATGTAAAAAAACTATAGGCTTCTGAAAAAAAAAAAAATTGCATTCACCATTGTGTTATTCCAATTACACAGTGGTATTGTTCCATTATTTCCAAAGATTTCTACTGACATAACAAACCATGGCTATGAAGTGGATAAAACATACAGTCTGAGTTTAACAGTATGTGAAGTATGAGGACCAGGTCTTCAATGCCATTTGACTGCTGACATTAATTATACTTGTCCTGAGCTTGCTTTCCTGTCATCTATGTTAGTGAGCAATGTCTTACAGTGACACTTTGCCCTAAATACTTTGATATGGCTTTCACTTGGCACTCTGCTGTACTTTGTTTTAGATCTATAATCGACTAGACAAAAACTGCTGTGGATTCAAACCTCTCAAGGAGGATTCCTGCATGCAGCAAGGACTGAAGCTGAAATGTAGTGATCAGGATGCTGTTGACCTGACACACATAGTTCAGAGAAGGCATGACCGAAGGCACTTGGCCTTTATAGACAATAAGGGTTTCTTTGACAGAAATGAGGACAATCTTGACTTCAAAATACTACAAGGAATAAATGAGTAAGTTTTAAGTTATTAACTTTGTAAAAAAAATGATAATTTCTTTGCAGTTTAAGCATGAGACACTAAGTTGCTGGAATGGATATCATCAGCCCAATACATTTACAGAATGTGTTCAAAAATGTATGAATAATCCCATTGCTGTAAAAGATACAACTAACATGCATATGATTAGGCATGCATGGACTTCCTTTGCTGAGTTGCAGTCTGTATTTATAGAATTGTATTGTTAAGCCACAACATAAATATTGCAATTCAGAATGATGGCAAAGCTGATTAATTTCTTTGTGCTTTTCTAGATTTCCTGAATCTGCAGTTTCAGTGCTGAGGAGCCAGCATTTACGTGAGAAGTTGCTCCAGTCTTTATTCCTTGACAAAATATACTGGGAGAGCCAAGGAGGCAGGAAAGGAATTGAAAAGCTTATTGATGTAATAGAAAGGAGGTCTAAAATTCTTCTTACTTATATAAATGCACATGGAGCCAAAGTAGTACCCATGAATGAATGAGGTGGTCTTATTTCTGTCTGGTAATATTTTTTAAAAATTGTATAAGGCAAAAACTGACAGTGAAATTTATTTAATTCCTAAGTTTATTTAATTTTTATTTTTATCAAACTTTCAAGTTTATTTTTAAATAAGAAGTCTTATATGGTTTAAAAGTATCTTTTAAATGTCAGCTACATCTTAACACAGTACAATATCTTCTGTGTCACCGGTGGAATGAAACGGAAAATAACCAAATGGTACAATAAATAATGTAGTAGTATGTAGGTACCATGAACACTCCTTTTGTTAAACTGTTTGAAAATTAGCAGCAGGATTTTCAGTACATTTGGCTGGATTAGTCTTACTTCTGTCCTTGAATTCAGTAAAAGTTTTATTGCAAATTTAAATGGCAACAGAGATTTGTAAGCACTTAATACAGTGATGAAAACTGTCATAACATCTGTGTACTGAAACATATCTAGTACAAGAATTTGTATTTTTTGATTATGAATACAAAAAGGCCAACATTTCCAAAGGCTTATTTTGTTTTCTTTTGGTCTTTTGAAATTTGAGGACTAAATTCATCTCTTTTAGATGCAGGAGTGATTGCACTGGACATGAAGGAGTTACAAAAACAGAGTGAGGAGAACATGGCTTTAACAATAATAATTAATTTGACAAATGCAGGTTTTACCTGCCCAGTATGGTGTACAATTCATCATGAATCACTCATTACAATATGCTATTTTCAGTACAGGTTGTTTTGATGTGTGGGTGGATGATCTGATATTTTCTGTCTATGATTAACTCATAGAATCGTCTACCATGACATATACCTTCTACCTATCTGTTTAGAAAGAGTCTTACCATCTTTCTAGAAAAATGTCTGTTATATTCTTGACAGGCGATAATGGCAGAAGTTGAATACTTTCATAGCTACTCTTGTCTTTATGTATACTAAGAAAATATAGGGTGTATAAGATTTTAAAATATTATTGAAAGTGCTTGTATTGTGGTACTAATAAGAAACTAAAATGGTTTTTGTCAGTGTTACCGTGGATGGGTGAATTTAATGTTTTTAACTACAGTTCCACTGCAGCTAAACCAGGCTTTCTTTCTTAGTACCAGGACAGCTATTAACAATAATTGCATTACTAGAAGAAACAGATCTCATTATAGACAGTTAAAGATAGTTAGTAAAAGTTTAAGAGCTTGGCCATGTAAATAATCTTTTATTTTATTCTGTCAGCAAAGGGCAGAGAAATTTGTAAAATCTTCCTAAAACTTAACTATTGTCTTGAAAGGACACATTTTAGTGTGCCTTGGACTTTTTCATAACACCAAATTAGAATTTTGTAGGATTTTCATATTATCCCATTCTTTAAATGTTGTAACTTAATAGCCAGGTTATTTCTATCACAGAAACAAAAATACTACTGTGAAAAGAGCCTAGAGAAAGAAATAATACTCTGGATCCATTTCACATGGAATTCCTGTTGCAGTAAATTCTACTCTTTGATGACCATTACAATCAATTTGCCTCATTTTCCAGCCTATCTCACAGTTTTCTTCCGGCTCGATATCTGTTCAAATGGATTATTACAGACTGGTGGGAGCACAGGAAAGCACAACTCTTAGCTGCACTGAATTTAGAAGAAGGCCACGTGGAGATACATGAGTATATGAAGTCCCATGAGAACTCTCTTCTGTTTTCTTCTCATCTATCTTTAGACTGTACATCCTAATGCCAAGTTATTGCCTCACATTGACCAGTTGTATTTTTTTCCAGAACTGACTCATTGCCCAAGAGAAAGAAATCAGAAGTCGAGCCTTTTTTATCTTTTTAGGTTAGGTCTATCATTTTTATAGTGATGCATTCTTCTGGATGTGGATTAGAGTTTCCTTGAGCACGATAACAGGCTTTTTTATTTGATTGAGAGTTCAGTGCCACGTCTTGATGTAGCAATGTAATTACCAACTAGTAAATAATTGCCCAGAAATTGATCTGGAGCAACGTCTCACAGTAGTCCTGTGTTTAAGAGGTCCAAGAAGCCATGATGCCGTGCAGAACTTAAAAATTGACCAAGCATGAAAAACATAAATGTAAAGAGCAGATCTTACGGAGACGAATCCTGCAAATTGATGTCTTTAGGAAACAAATAGTGTTTTTTACCAGATATTTTTGTTGGCAGAGGCATACAGATGAAGTTTTATTAGAGCTACTCTGCAGGGTGAAAGAGTATTTGGGCTTACAAAGAAAGTACAAGCGGAAGGATAGGTGCATCTCCCTATGCTGTCCCCAGTATGGACCAGACAGGCACACAAAACGCACTGCCTTGTCAGAACTGCTGCAGGAACTAGTGAGTCCAGAGTGAATGGCCAAGGCAGGCTGAGCTGTGCCATTGCTGCACACATAATGCTTTCTGAGGGCAAAGGAATATCTTTGTCTCTGAAAGTCTCAATTTGGGTGTTGGGCAAAGTGCATTGCACTATGCATAGCTGGAGGCCTTGCCGTGTTAAGGTGCATTATTTCTTACATGTTCACCCTCATAGTCTTCAGAGAAGTCAGGAGAGACTTTGTGAGATTGGGCAGTGGACTGGGCTGTAAATTGCTTCTAATTCTCTAGTGTTGATAACAAACTCTGGGAATTTCTTTTTCTCCATAGTGTTTATCCAGTTGCTGTGGAGCTTGGTACTTGAATTTAGTATTGTTAATAATATAAAGTATGATTAAAATAGTGCTTATGAGTACATACTAGCCAAGTTCTAGTTTGTTGTTGTTTCATTTATTGGATGGTTTGTTTGTTTGCTTTTTGAAGGAAGAATTCTGTACTTTTTGAATGCATTTGCGTAAATGCTCCAGTAAAAAATACAAAAGAAGCACTTTGCAGAACTTGTTTATTTGCTGCTACTGCATTCAAGAAATCTGCTCTCCCTTCAGAAATAGGAGTAAAGTTTATTGGGACATCATTCCACTTCCTTTTAAAACAGCACAATGTTGGATGGACATTCCTGCACTGTAGCCTAAGTAATATAAACCGTCAGGACAGAACTCAAAGAAGCCTTACTTTACCTATGGTGGTGATCAACAGAAAGCCAAGAAACTGTGTTTTAGTCATCTTTGCTGGGCTGTCTTCCATTTTTGGGCATATGGGATCAGACAAAGGTTCATGTTGCACATTACTCAGAAGGGGGTAAGCAACAGCAACAGTCCAAAACCTGTGGGTGGGAAAAGATGATTATGTAATTCCTGAATCTGCCTGAAAGCCAGAACCACATGAAATAGAATTAGGAAGTCAAGAGAGTTTGCTTATTTCATAACATTGGAAGACGGAGCTTAAAATAAGTAGCACAGGCACAGATGCCTTAAAATTCCTCAGGAGCCTGCCAGTTAATAATCTTAAATGTTTCAGAAGCTGAGAACAGGAAAACTTTTGTGGAGTGCTGCAAGAACATTTTCTTTCTTTTCGTGGGTGTATATTCTACAATGCACTATATTAAAAAAAAAAAAAAAAAAAAGGTAAATGCCTTAGTTTCAAATGAGCAAATACAGATTCAGCATACAATAAGGGACAAACTTCCAATAGCAGTTCTGGGAACACTTTCATGCATGTGTTCTCAAAGTATTAACTCTTCACTTGCTAACACACATAGTCTTAAAACTTTTCTCCTTATAATTGTAGAGAAAAACAGCAAAATGTTTGTGTCTCAGCTAATCTGTTTGTATCTGCCAGTGATATCAACTGACAGCAGTATGTATACATCTGTCTGTGATATCAAATCAGATGTTTTTATTGAGTTTTATATTAGATATTGAATTTCCATTTTCTTCTGGAATTTATGTATTTTAAAAGTCAATTTATTTGTCCTTTTATTAGTAACAGTAGAAACATTATCACAAGTAATGAGTTGTTTGAATCTCTGCTGCCATTGCCATATATATCCAGTAATATACAAAATGAAAACATATCTTCATCAGATTTTCAGTTCAGATCTCTAAGTTGCAATAACAAAACTGTAATGAATATTAATGTCATTTGTGGATCATTAGATACTGTTTAGAATGAACTATGGCTTTGAAACCATTTCTTTAGAGAAACAGTCCAAACTAGATTATGAAGCTCTTCCAGTGGAAATATTTTCTAGCTGTTTATTCCAGGACTTGAAACTCTTTCTTACTAAGCTGCTTCACTGTACCTGTGGAGCTTCTGGTTACTGCAGCATTACTATTTACTGTCTTCTTTAGCCATTCTGACAACACCTACTTACACAAACATTGAGCAGAAAAGGCCATGCCCATTTATGATGCCAGAAGTATTGGTCATTGACTGGTAAACTTTATAATGGACCATAAGCAACTATAGGAATAGCAAAATGATGCTGAACTGTATGTGGAATAGAGAATCACACAGAGTTAAAGTAGCCTTGGGCTCAGAAGTCTGCATTTTTTCCATGATCCAAGAGAGACTGATGGGAAACACAAAGATGCTGAAACATTTTAAGTCATTCTCTTTCCCACACAAAGAAATTTGATTTGTTTTATTAAAACTTTATTTATTTTACACATTACTGCATATTTCATGCTCAATTTTCTCAGATACATTTCTGTAACTTCATTACAATTCCACTGAATTATCCTATTTCCATATAAAATAGCTTATATCAGTTAGGTTAATCTGTACTCTCAGACTCTGAAGAATTGAACCCTAAGGTCAAAAGGAGAGTTTCGGAGAGTGAGAAACAATTAAGAAGGAGAGTTGCCTGAGATATAGCATGGGTCTAGAACTTGGCATGAAAGTTCTCTAAAGAAATATCTGTGCACTCCAAGCAGGACACACAAGTTTTCTTTGAAGACTATATCTGTGGAAAACCCTCACCTAGACAAATACAAGCATTTGAAATAAAAAATAAAATAAGCAGAGAAGCAGAATCTTCTTTTATATCTCATAAGATATATGGATTGTGTTTCAAAATGACATATTGAAAAAAAAAATCCATGGTATATGAAGAATGCTATGTTTGTGGATTTAAAACTGATTAAAAGCTTATAAGTGTAAAGTAGAGCTTCTCATAATGGAAGAGAGTCAAGGAATGGGGTCCTCCGGTGATCAGTGCTGGGACTGATTTTATTTATCATCTTCATCACTGACGTAGAGAATGCAGTGAACAGCAAAATTTCCAAGGATACAAATGATACTAAGCTCTTTTGTGCATTCATATGACAGGTTAATAGTGAAGAACTCTGGAAGAACATCATGAAACTGCATAGGTCAAATGTGGCAGATGAACTTCTGTATGGACTTATGTAAAGGCTTGACTTTGTCACTTCTTAAAACCTTGGAGAGGTTTTAAATCTTGGACTATGTGTGCTGCCTGGTCTCTACATCTCAAGAAGTACAAGCTGAAGCTAAAGTCAGTAGAGAGAAGAGCAACTGACATGCTGAAACAGCTGATATGTAAGGAGAGATCTTTTCAATTTGAAGATGAGAAAGATGGAGGGGCTGGTAATTTAGGCTGACCAAATCATGAATGTGATGATGTGACTGCAGAAAGTGTTATTGAGGAAATCTTGCAATACCAGAGGTGTGGAGCATCCAGTGAGACTAGCTTCTCTTTTAAACAGATAAAAGGAAGTTCTTCATATGGCAGGTATTGATCTTCTGGAACTTGCCACCATGAAGGACTGTGAAAACTGATAGTAACAGGAGATTGAAAGAGGGTTAGATAAATTCAAGGACAGCAAGATTATATATGAACTTTATGAGAATTAGGCAAGACTTCAACATTCCTAATACAACAATTCTGGATGATGGGGAACATAGGAGAAAGTGACCACAGATACTGCCCCAAGATCACACACTCACCTCCCATCTCCACAGTCTAAGATGTACTAGTGGGCTAGGTGGCCCACTGGTGAGACCCAGAAGGGAATTCCATGTATTATATTTTAAGGCTATTCAACCAGCTGCCATGTTGTAAGCTGTTCAGGCCTTTTTTTCTATTTATAATATAAAAAATTATCATTATTTGCATGGATGGAGATGCTTGGGTATTGTGAGCCTGCTTTGTCTTTGATGAAAGAATGAAAGCATATGGCAACCTTCTAATGCCTAAGGATGGTTTTTCAAAAGCAGTTGTGTTCTTCTGGAAAAGATTAAATGCTCACAAAATGCAGAAACTTCCCCCCCCCCCCACTGTATTGCATTTTTCTATCTCTATTTGGCACTGCGTATACCAATGCTGTAATTTAATTGAATTAGATCTTGTAATAAGTGCCTTTCTCTAAAAATTAGTTCAGTTCCACTGGATATTTCCTTTTCAACTTTCTGCAGTACATTTACTTCTTATTTAATCATTTGTTTTCATTATTCACTGTTCAGGAACATTATCTGTGTTTCCTTCAGTGGAAAAGCTGACATGGCATTCCAAGGAGGTCTCCTAAGCTGCAAAAGCTTGTGTTATCAGAGGTATTCTTCAGTTAGCTATGTGAAACACTTTGAGATTTGGATGGAATTTATTAATTGTTAAGGAAAATAGCACCAGTATGAAAGCCATCCTGATGAAGTGTGAGAAATATTTCTGACAGATGGTAAAAGCTGGCAGTCCAGCGAGCTGCACTGATCTGGGAATTCTGAAGAAACTTCTGATCACACATCTTAATTTTCAGATACACATGGATATATCATATACCTAAGACAAAATATTCTCTGGTCACCTACTTTTTTTTCCTACCTCAGGTCTCCTGAAAAAGAAATATACAGTCAAAAAGTTAAAGCGGGAACTTTCTGAAGCGTACTCTGAAGGAAGACAGCTTTGACATAGTTGGAATGATACCCAAACAGAAGCTAGAGATGCCTTATAAAAGTGTCATGCTGAAGGAAGATAAAAGGGTTTGTCCTGATAAAACTAACAATACCTAGCTTTAAATAAAGACTCACTGTCTGAAGAAAGCATCTGAGGCCCTTTATCTTACATAGGATGCTCAGGCCCACATGGCTGTAACTCCTGATCTCTCCCCAAACACCCATTCACTCATTCTGCTACCTCTTTTCATGATCACATGGACAATTCTACCATCACAGCTGTCACGGGCCTATAACATGAAGGTTACTGAACTTAAACAGTTCTCTAAGATGGAATACTCCTAAATACTAAGATGAACACTGCTAAATCTTACTGATTCTTTCCATGTGAAGGGCTTAACCTTTCCTTCCTCTGGGGCTGAACCACTTAAAAGGAAAACTCCTAACACTATACCTGCAGTTTCTATTTTGCATCTGATCCCTACAATATGCAAGTCTCTTTTGAAGATAGTAAATACCCACTTCTTTTTCTCTTGGTGATCTACAGCACTGTGAGCATCAGTACCAATCATCTCTCAGATTTCAAATACAAAAGTAACACCTTGCTTTCTTAACAAATCTTTTTCTTTTGTACAATATTCTTGTTATAGCAGATATCACTGCTGCTATCCATAACTGCTGTTGCAGCATGGATACAGAAATGCCTGGAGAGAATCTCCTAATTTATTTAATGTGTATCATTATTAGATTGTATTTAGCTGAATTTTTGAGAAGGCACGAGTGGGAGAGAGATTGTGATGCGAAATCTCATAAGCCTGTGTGGGTTTTTTTTTAAGAGTCTGGTATGAGGGAATGTGAGACCTCACATAGGTAATCCACAAATTATTGAGGGCTCCATCTTGACTGGCCACCGTTGTGGAGGACCTCAGCTAGCTTATTTCTCCTGCTGTGGGTTCCTTTTCTGATATGAGTTCCTTTTGTAGTCATTCAATTCCTGCTGCCCTTTTAACTATGAGACTTCAACTACAGAGTTGTTATTTGCAAAGTGTAAAAGGGAAGGGGGGATTAAAAAAAATCCTATTACATACACTAGAAATGCAGTGTGTTGTTTTCTTAATAATCAGACTTTTAAAAGTTCCATTATGAGATATCATAGTTCTGTTCAGGTGCTTATCTGCCTTTTGCTGGCCTTCTGTAGAGACAATGCTTGGTGGACTTGGCATCTCCCCCAGACTTAGTACACCGCCAGCTACCTAAGCAGTTGATTTCTAAAGTTACTAATGGAGATACGAGGTTCTTGCTGTTTGGCTGCAGGAGTAACTGCTCTTGGGATTGCAGCTGAGGCCTGGGATGATTCACAGGATTTATTTCCCATTGGGTAGTGTTTATATTGCTGCTAGAAAGAGTGCAAAATACCATCAAAAGCTGGACTTGTAGTTGCACTTGACTGTATCAGCATGAACTAAGCCAATAAGGCAATTCATGCAACAGAAGTGTTGATGTATTCTGAGAGCCACAAAAGGTCAAAGAACAAAAGAGATTAAATCCACATTAAAATCAGTTTTCCACTTCATTCTGCTTTGTGTGCTCATATGTCTAAACTTGAACTTGAAATGCTAGTTTGCAATTAGCTATACTGTATAAATATAGCTTTTGTCAACTTGTTAGTGTTTGCCTTCCCAAGCAAGAGATCCAAAAGGTAAAAAATAACAGATTAAATCTTATGCAATGTCAACACTATACTGGGAAATAATTCTTACCCTCTATCTCAGTTTTATCTCAGTGATAATCTGCCTGGCCATGGAGAGCTGACATGTATTTTTTGTTACACTGTTGCCTTAGTGCTAAGATTTCTTTGATTTTCAGCTTTACCACCCAGTGTAGATATCCTCAAGCTTTCACAATTGCAGCCTTTCCTGCTAAGAAAACAGAACTTATATGTGTTTCAGTACTTCTTGGCACCCTGCCTCCCATTTATAGTTTAGGGTCACATTTTCAGCATATTCGCTTTCCCTGATTTTAAGTACAGGTAATAGTGTAATTGGCAAGGAAAAATAAATCATGTTTCCTCTTTGGTGAGGGAGAACTCCTGCAAAAACCCAGGAGTATACCTTGTAAGGTGGGACTGTAAATCATCAGAGGAAAACATACTCAGAAGTATAGATCTGAAAATGCAATCTGATATTCAGTTTTGCTAAAACAACTTGCAGAGCTCAGTATTGTGGCTATTCTAATTTTTAAGGACTGAATGAATGTTTAAGAAAATGAAAAGAATTTCCCCAAACTAAAGTTTTATAAGCTGCCACCCTCCCTGCCTCTGTCTGATGAGAAAAGCCTGGAAGAGTCCTGCCCTTTGGATGACTTCACTGTGGGATCCAGATAAACGGAGGCCACGCTTTTTCATGTAGCTGACTCTAATCTCCTCTCCCCAAGACTCCATCTCTGGGGGCCACTCTAGCAGCCTCAAGTCTTGGAGCCACAATAGGGCTGTGTTGCAATGCAGCGTACAGTTTTGCTAGATTTTATCCCATCCTTGCATGTGTTTTAAGTCCGTAACAAGGTCCTTATTGACATTAATGGAAGCAAAGGCTCAAACCTGGCCCTCCAGTTCCAGGGAAGCTTCTGTAATCAGACATTGTATTTCCAAGGTTTGTTTCACATTTCTCATTTGATATACAGATAGTCCCAAGATACATTCAAGCATTCTGGACTGAAACACATTATGTAACTTTGATACGTTTCAGTGAAGAAAAAACTTCTGTTTACAGAAATTTCTGTAAACCTAAGCCTTTGGTCTTCATATTGAGTTGTGCTTAAAGCCCACTGGATGTATGTCTTTTTCCTGGAGATGAGAGACCAGAGCTTGATTCCTCCTCATTTCAGAGATCTTCTCTGACCTAAACTGTTTTCTAGTGAATTTTCTCAGTGCCAGTTGAAATGGGTTGCACAGAAGAAATTCAGAAATATCCATTTCAGAAAAATATTTTAATGGTCCCTTCATGATTGTAATGGTTCCTTCCCCTGTAGAGAGGTGGGTTACCTACATTCAAATACTATTGAACTCTGAAAGATTTCAGTCCAGGCACTTTTCAATTCACAATTGTGCTCTAACCATTCAGATCCTTTGGAAAAGGAACACTTTGGCCAAGTTCACAGCTGTTAGTTTCCAATAGAACTATGTAATTTCCTTCTGCCTGCCTGTAGACGTCCAGCTTCCAGCATTTCCTTCTGGCTAAGTTCAGAGATTGCCCAGTCAGTGTGCTGTGGTTTGTGGCATGTCTCTCACATCATGAATCATTGGCAAAAAAGGTGCTAGCAGTATAATTTGTAAAGAAGATAGATAATGGAAGATTAGATAATGTGAGGTTGTATCTAGGTTCTCTCACAGTTTACCCAGCTTCTCCCTAAATATTAACAATTTTTAAATACACCCCTGGGCATGATTTCTGAAAAATGGAAACTTTGAATTATCCACATCAGTTCGTTATGTGTTCCTAATGGGGTTCTGATTCTCATTTGTACTGGTGATTTTTTTAAAAAGAATTCTTTTTAGTAACTTCAGCATAAGGCTACTCTACATGTTTAATGATCCAAAAATATATTCTATATTTACTAAAATAAGTAATAACTTTCCAAAAGCATGGTAAATAACAGCCAATTGCTAGATTTGATGTGGTGTGACACATCTTTCCATGAACTCCAGATACAAAATCTGACCCTCAGAGACAGTGAATGCTCCCCAATGGTCTTGCAAGAACACAAGCAAATGAACCACATATGAAATTCTCACTTGTGGTTCATGTCATATTAACAATACTTTTAATTTAACAAACAATCCAATTATTATTCCACACATTTTGCAAATACAGTTCAGAGTTGTTTTTCATTTGAAACAATTTAACAACGTCCTGTGTAGAAGAATATGATAAACTAGAAATTGGTGATGTGCTTCATGAGGAAGAACATCAGGGCTTTCTGGCAAGCCATGCACCTTTGAATTAACACAAATATGTAACATTGTTAAAGTTTAAAATAATGCAGCAAACTGAGTCTAAATATAATAATGAAAAAGATGAATATATGAAACAGATTTAGAAACTAGGAAGTTTTCTTGGAGAAAGCTCAGCTTTCTGTGGGTGAGTTTTCTTACAACACACAGATGTTGGGAAATTTTGAAGATTTAACATTTTTCTGAGTGGTTAAAACGGATCTGAAAAGTGAAAGCTATCTTTCTGTTTATTATGAAATCTATACTGACAATGTGTGTATGAGCATCACAATGAATCCTGAGAACAGAACTTTTAATAATAAAATGGAAGTTATTTCTTCCTGGAATAACATAGGAAAAATGTAGCAAAGGGGAGAAGTGCGCATTGACACTACCACTTCCTCCTCATAATACCTTTTTCTGCACTCATTCATTTAGTTTGCTTGATTTCTCTTTTATTGAAGGCATAGTCTTAGATGCCACATCAAATTCATTAGTTATTTACAAAATTAAGCAGTCAAACACTTTTTTTAAAATGGACATTCATTACTGTACATTTTAGGAATATTTTAGTAGAGGTATGGCACACTGTTGGAAACAGTTGGATTTCTTTTGAGTTCTCATTTTGTGAGAGTGCTATATTTTTTTAAGCTCCAATTAGAGAATTTCACACAAACCTAATGTTACTATTGAAAAATATTTTCTAAAATTCTATGAGTTACAGCTGAATTTGGATCTGATAACAGCTTTGAAATCCAATCAATCGGGTGATGACAATAGCCCCATACTGCTTCAAATCAGCTTTAAAACTATCATCACAGGATGTCCAGGTGAATACCTGCATTTCCTGAAGCTGCAGTCCAATTAGACGGCTTTAATTTACTTGAAAAAATATGAAAATATTTTGATTCATTGCCTGAGATATGTGAAGCAGTTATTAATTTTCAGCAAGGACTATTAATCTTTAAGTAGGCCATTCTGATTCAGAGCAAAGTTCTTGACACTTGCCAGCTCATTGACTTCAGTGGAGGTTGTTTGGTTGTGAAGCAAAGCAGCCAAGGGACCAGAGAGCTGTTAATGAAGCTCAGTATGCTTTCACTGGCTCTTGTTAACACCCATTTCCCTTTCGTCTTTTCTGTGAGTTTGTTCTCCTTTATCTCTAAGGGCAGATGCTTTCTTCTAGTGATTATTTTTTATTGTAGCTCTGAGAGTGGACAAAAGTGTGCCTCACGTGTCAGCAATACTAGTGTTAAGACCTAGCATCCGAGTCATAGGCATTCAGTATGTTGAGTGGTTTATCTACAACTACACTGAAGTATCTCTTTTTAAATGGGTCTGTTTCCTGGAGCTTTGATTTATTGCAGAACTTCAAATGTATAAAATTTCTCACACATCTAAGACACTTCAGTTATATAAAAGAGCATTTATGAAATATGGACTGGAAAAACAGAGCACTCTTAAACTACATGACATCAGATGGTTTTCATTTGAGTTTTGGAAACACTCCTTACCTTGGAAGCATTCAAATTGCAATTCAGTTTGTGTGTAGAGTTTATCTGAGGCCTAGCTTCAGTTTTTGAACAATTATTGTTCCATGGCATTTTCTTTCTGCCTGAAAGTAGGATGCAAATAGTTAAAAAGATAATTGCATGTTTATACAAAACATATGCTCCTGGTAATATTGTAAGATTGAGGGAATGGGTGTTCAGTTCATGTACAAGTACTCAGGTCTCTCTTCCACTTCAGGTGCCCTGCGTATCTCTATGCAATATTTAGAGAACAGATCTCTAAGTGTAGTTAAGTGTTTAATTAAATATAATTTGGATAGCAATACCTTTACCTATTTGCCTATGTATTTTAATCACAGATGGTAAAATGGTGACTCTTGCCTGTTGCTTTTCCAAATAACTTTCAACAAAGTTTTTATTATGAACTTTGACAGCATAAATTAATCAAATTTCATAACAAAATAAGCTTTGTTATGTTTCCTTTAGATCAGGTCAGGAAAAGTTCAATTATTTCTATTTTCAGGATAATTCAGGTCATTTTTATAGACAAGGACAAAACTTCACCAGAATCTATTGAAGAAAAAAAAGACTGCTTGTGCAAGCCCAGCTTCTTAGAACTGTGCCGGCACATATCCTGTGGGAATTAATCTTGATATTTTGGGGGGATGGTGGTGTCTATATTACTGTAAGACACAATTCTCCATTTCTGAGGCTTGCTTAGTACACCACTCTGTCTTAATGGAGTATGGAAATTCAAGTCAGCCACTGGAAAATTAATACCACAAAAACTTTCATACCTTGAAAACTTTTGCTCACTTTGGCAGAACTTTTCAGTAAAGCTTCTTCTGAGCCTCTTGCTCTTCCAGGAAGTGAAGAAGATGCTGAATGCAAGACTTTTTTTCTCAAAAATTTAGTGTAAATGAAGGAGACATTGCAGAACAGTGAGCATTCAGTTGTGAGACTGCCAGAGCCAAAATCTTGTGTAGAAGGATGTTCACACATTCTGTGTGACCATCTAGCCATATAGAAACTGGGAAACAATTGTCTTTATTAGGATGCAAATGATGTATGGGATTGTTTATCTAGGCTGGGCTGTTTGTCACAGTTAGCTCAAAAATGGAATCAAGCAGAGAAGAGCAAGATTAAGAGTATCTCACAACTCAGCTGAATAAATGATCTTGAAAGGCAAGTCCCCAAAACTAGCCATAGAGAAAAAATTGCTTTCCTAAGAGTGGGGACATCAATGAGAAGGAACACTGGAAGATTAGATTGTCCCCAGCCATTTATCTCAGGGGCCTGAGGGACTGAAGGCAAGTTGGCAGATGAGGCTGGCCCCAGGGGCAAGAGTGATGCCCCCTCATCCCTAGCCAGGAGGATCAGAGTGGGTCCAGTGAAACCAAGTTCAGCAAACAGTGTAATGACCACCAAACAAGTCCACATAGTCACAAGGGAGGTGCAAGGCCAGGCACAGCATATATTCAATATAGCATGTATATCTTATGCAAGGTCAAATTTTCTTGAGTGGAAAGTAGTTTAGTGTGGGATCATTCCTGGAGGAAAACAGGCATGCCTGCTATCAGCAAGACTGTGTGGGAATAAATTGGGCTGCGGACAATGACCTTGAGGTATGCCTGAGAATGGCAAGGGAGGAAGCAAAGCAGTGAAGCAAGAAGATAAAGAAGAAAGTAGAAGATAACCAGGATGGGGGGGTGGTGATGGAGGCGGTGTAGGATAGCCAATTAGGATGTGTGAACAGCTTGTGTATAAACGTGTAGAACCAATAGTAAGTGAGTGTGCGTGTGATCAGGAAATTTTAGGGTATAAATTACGCTGCAATTTGATAATAAAATGTTATAATATAATAGTGTTATATATAATAAGTTTCTGTTGAAAGCTGACAATGAAATGGATGTGTGCTAAGGTTCATTGTGGAAGAGGAGTGGAGAGAGGGCTCAAGGGTCTGTGCACTGGGGCAAGAGGGGTACAGCAGCTTGTTTTTGGCAGTCATAGATGCATATAGACTTGCAGATTCAATGCCTTTAAGGCAAGTTGGAGATGCAAATATTTTTTAAGGCAAAAGAGTTAGGAGACAAAGCTTTGTTTTTCTTCCTGGCCTTTCAGTTGAGCCTTATTATCTCCATTTCCATATCCTCTCCATGGTTTTCCTCCCATGCTCTGGCACTGCAGGGCTAGGATGTGGGCCTCAGGTAAAACTAAACTGGGGAAGTCCAGGAAGAGCCAGAAAAATAGTGGAAGAAGCTGTAATTAAAAGGCTTCTAAGGTGAAGTCATGCTCTTGCTATAGAATGATTTTCAGTCATGACAGTGAGTAAATAATAAAGAGCATAATAATTTAAATACACGAGATATATGAATGAATTAAACATCACGCTAAGGAAAATTATATGTTTAATAATATATGTTTAATAAAATCCTTACAGAGCTGGGTCATTCTTGATTAGAAGTTTACACTAAATATATATTAATTCATTATCCTTTTATGTTCTTTGAAAATGCAGAAAGGCATGAATTTTTCATTTTTGCATGCCAGTTTTCACACCAAGCTAATGTTCTGGGAAACATTCAGGACAAACTATAAAAGGAATATGAAAGTTCACTGTTGTTTCAAACATTTCCTCACTGTCTGTATTTTTTTTAACTGCCTTGAAATACCAAGCCTCCAGTTTGTTTTGACTGGTCTCTGCCTGATATCATCTCACGAGTTTCTTGCCAGCAGCTAAAGTTTAGTGAATATTTTAATCTTTTTTTCACAAATCCTCTCAGACAGGACCTCTGGCACCGTGAGCAACATCAGTAGCTAGCTTGTCCCTCAGGCCTGCAGCTTCATTGTCAAATCCATCTTTGCAGTTCTTCTGTGCAGCTTCTGTAGAATACAGCCTTCTCTTTTTCACCTACAGCTAAGAGTTTTATACAAGCTCTCACATCATGTCTGGAGTCCTGAAATACCCTTGTCTCTGGGTTGTGCTTGCCAGTTGCTATGTTATATATGCAGCCATTCATAACACTACTAGAAAAGGTTGTGACCATAGCAGCTTTCTTTCTGGACCTTACTGGTAGCCTTCAATTCCCTAACACACCAAATGCAAACATTGTCTCCCCTTTCAAGAATTTTTATGGCATATTCCTGTGACAAATTCCATGATGGGTTGGTGCCAAAATCAACAGGCTCTTACTGGCCTGTGGTGCCAGCCTCATTGCCAGACTTGAAAGGGTGTCACTAGTGTTTTGTTATTGTTTTCACTGAAGGTTGTCTCTTACACAGGTCCATAGATAGACCTAATTTTGTACCATATAAACAGGCAAGAGACATTTGACACTTAGCAGGAAATACAGAAAGAGCCATGTCCAGTGTTTCCAAAACCGGTTTGAATCAGTGGATTCAGTATTCTACCAGTCAGAAGGGGTTGCATACCCAGCAGTAAATCTTCACAGGATAAAACAGAATGACAGTGATTTTTTGCTGTAAGGCTAATTTAGAAATGCTTTTCCAGTGCCAGTGGAAATGGAAGTTTAACTTTTTGAGTAATATGTGATTTCTTTATTATGACTACAGAGATATGAAGGGGTGTATAATTGCCAACTTGTGTTTTGTTTTTCACTCTAAGTCTAATTGAGTTAATTAAAATGTAAAAGAAACACAAAAGTAAGAGGAAACCTGTCCATAATATGCATTAAAATTGGCATGGATGCAAAAAGATAAATTAATCTAATTTTATGATTAATGAATACTAATTACTCACTACAATAGTCCCACAGTTTATGATAAAAGTATTACTAAACCTCTAATATTTGTTTATCTGTCTTTTGCTCTATACTCAATGTGCTTCTTACGTTTTATAAGGTAATCCCCAGACACCTGATTTCTGAGATGAAAAATGTTTTGAGAAGTTTTGAGTTTGCAAGCTTAATTGCTTAATTTTGCAAAAAAACTGTAAAAGTTAAGATCTCTGTGGTAGTACAGTGATAGGTTGGGAATAAAGATTATTATACCCCCTGAGGGATTTTGCAAATAAGACAAGAGCAGCACTGTTTCATGCGAAGGGAAAAGATTATTGACATTTATAAAGTTAACTTGTTCTTGTAATGTCTTGGTATTTTGCTGTATCTGTAGGAGGATTTGCAAATTCAGTTAACAACAGCCCTTATAGCAGAGCCTTGACCAGAGCTGAATGAACCATTGAGAACATTCCTTTGAATAATAGCATTCTAATATCTCACAAAATTCAGTAGAGATATTATTTGCTGAATGCATTTGACAGACTATCTGGTTCTAAAGGGAGTAAGATCTGAAAGGCAGCTGCAATGCAATCAGTAGTTTTAAAGAAACGTGTCAGAAAGGTTATCCTACACATATTAATCAACAAGCTCCCAGTGTGATGTCAGCTGGTAGCTGAGTGCTTTGGTAAGCACCAATGGAGCATTATTTTCTGTGGGAAAAACAAAATGAAACAAAGTAAAACAAAACAAAACACAACACATAACCTTTACATACTGCAGGTTGTGCTTCATACCCTCATGGTCAAACTCCCCAGGTTCTTCGTGTCCTTGCACACCTCAGTGTTTGAATTCACCCATATTCACTAATATTTTTCTTGATGTGTTTTAGGCTTTGTATCATCTAATGGCAATGAGTTTCACAGGTTCTCAGTTCACAGCAATTTTTAGGTGTGCATCCTTTTATAGAACATTACTTCCTCAGTCTCATGTGAGTTAGGAATTTGTACCTGCCAGGCACTACTCACTGCCTTTATCCTTGCAATGTGTCTTTGGCCCTTTAGAATAAGAAGTTCTGACCTTGTTGCCCTTTTTCAGTGTCTTGGTTTTGGACATGGTAGGTCAGAGCAGTTATGCTGTTCCTGTCAAGTGATTACAAAGGCTAGGAGCTTGGTGGTAGAAATGTGTCAGCTTTAAGTGTGTGAAGGGACTACTGCCATTTCAGTTACACTGGACTCAGATGTCTGAAAACCATGACTTGGTCTGTGGGAGTGAGATGAAAAATAGTGAATTAAAAAATGTGACAAAGAAATATTAGCTTATTTATTACTGCCCCCCGTTTTCTGTGCTCTAAGAAATGTGCATGTTTCATTTTTTCAAACCCTTTTCTTTTTTCCTAGCCAAAAGATCTAGAAAAATGCTTTTAAAAAGCCAAACCAAACCCAACCAAACACACACAGACACATGCACACACAAAAAAAAACCCCAAAAAACCCAACCAAAACAAAAACAAACACAAAAACTCCAAACAAATGAAAAATGTCTCTTTTCTGAAATTCTGTTGTTGGTCAGCAAGTCAGGAAATACCACCCAAAGGGCAAAACTAATACTAAAACTGTAAGCTCTGGCAACATTGTTGCTGCATGTGACTGGTAAATTTGCATTTTCTTCTGAAATGTGATGTATTGCAATGTCGGTGTTTTCATGTCACTTGTTGTGAGGCCAGGGAGGGAGAGAGCACTGCTCCAGGGATTTTAATGGCAGTATTGACACGGTCAGTGCAGCTGTTGTACAGTACAGCAAGGAGAAAAGCTTCCATCAAATTTCTGCTCTGTGGGGTGTGAGTGGGAATATTTAAACCTTGTGTTTAGCTTACAGATGCATAAACCACATGTCTGAGCCAAGACACAGGATAGTATTGTTCATCCTTTAAAAACTGGCAATGATTACTTCCTTTGGGCCAATCTGGGAACCATATTGTGACTCCTTATCTGCTGTGGCAACAAAATTACATACTGTCCTGCACTGAAGAATTAATTATTAGTCCAAAAGGAAGAACTGTGATATATAACAGGAATCTAGACTATGGAATGCAATAGAATGAGACAGGTTGACAGGAGGCATACATACATGTACGTCTTCAAACTGTGTAAAATGAAGGGAATCAAAGCATGCACCGCTGCCTGTGCCAGTGTCATGCGCATTTGATCTTTAATGAAAAAATACAGAATAAAATGAAAAATTCCAAGCAGAGAAGAAAACTGTTGATGTTTACAAGACCTCAGCTGGACTGTGCTTAGAGCAGTTGCTTTGCCTTTGCTAATGTTATTTCCCAGCCTAACTCCTCCACATGAACGACAGCTGCAAGCAGGTGGCAGCCCACATTCATATGTGCTCCATGTAGGGTACCACCCTCTTCGTATCGTGCATTATTTTCATGCTCAGCTGAAAACATAGTTTATGATGGCAGGCAGATGGAAACAATATGAAAGCAAAATACTTAGTCCAAAACTAGTGTTTTGGTTTCCTTTCATAGTTATACTAGCTATTTAAATATACTTTACCATTAAATACATCTTTAGAAAAGAGGTCAGACTGGGTGAATACGTAAGGTGATGTTTTGTTCTTCAGATTAAAATGGATTTCTTTTTAACTGGAAAAAGTTCAAGCCTCTCCCCTGTTGCTACATTATTTTTTTTCCATGGAGAATTGACTTGATTGTTCTCCAAACATTGTTTCCTGTTCTTCACAGAGAGGAAATGTTTGTTCCCTGTTCCTAATAATCAGACATACTGTAACAACTTGTTCGCAAGGAAGAAAAAAAAATACAGGAAAGTTAAAAATGATGATTAACATTTTCTTTAGACTAAAATATGAAAAGCAGTAAAGCAGTGGCTGATCTACTGAAATATGTATAATACATTGGAAAATGTGCATAAGCTTAAGGGTGTATATCAAACATACAGCAAGAGAACACAGAGACATTTATTTGCCAGAGAAAAAAAGGACAGATATTTTTTTCTTTGTCACTGCTCATAGAAGCAGGCACAAACCTTTAGGTCCCTGTAAGAAGGGTGCAACTGCAAAACTGGAGGCTTCTCACACCCATGTTATTAACTTAATTACTTTATTTTGGCTTGATTGGAGCCATCACAGTGCACCACTCAAATGATAATTTAATATGTCCCAGGAGACAGATTATAATGCTGTGTTAGGCAAGATTTGTTGGGATGACTGTTTCAGGATGTTCCTGAAGCCATAGCTGTTCCCCATGCATCAGACCTAGAAAAACCAAGGTTTTGCCTGCAAAAGGGTTCATCAGTTCTAATAGCATAATTACCACTGGAGCCAAGTCACACAGCTGTGCATACTAAAACTCCTCTTAAAATGTCACAGGGTAAGCCAAAACATGGCAGTTAAAGCCACAAGCTACATAGTGTTCCTGCCTTAATTTTTAACATAAAGTCATGTCGTAACTTATACTGAAAAAACTTTCTCACACAAACGGGACCAAATGGTATATTTTAATTTTTCTACTTCTTTGGGCAGATTGAAGGCATGAAAAATTCCGCTGGGATAACCAAGTTATTCATTGTTTTCTAATTAAAATAGATTTGTCAACACATTAATGCCTTCAGTGACCCACAGTTGTTCACAAGGTGCTCACTTCAGTATAGATTAATTTTTGTAGTGTAAATGGTGAGATGCTGAGTTGGTGGGATATCTCAGCATGGGTTCCCCCGCTTTGAGTGTCCTTCGGAGACATGGGAAACAGTAAGTAGATATGAATCTTTACCAATCTTTTTCTACTCTACTCTTATTTCCTACTGCCTATACTTACATGGCACAGTGTTGCTCCCAAGGAAAAAAAGTCTCTTTTTCTTAAACTCATTCACCTTCTAGCGAATCACATGGAACATTCACTTCCTTTTTTCTACTATGGATTTAGAGTAAGAGCTGTCTATTCCCCATACCAGCTTATTAGTTGCTATTAGGGCATAGGGAAAGACTGATAATTGTATTGTTTCATCTTTTGGGATTTTTTTTCTTTTTTTTTCACAAATCCTAAATATCTCAAGCACAAATCCAGAGATAATAAAATTAGAGTGAAGTGTAATCCTGTTCTTAAAAGTCCTTGTTTTGAGAATTACTTCCTCAGTATTTTCCTTTTGAAAACTGTAAGGCAAATGAAGAGATAATTCATATGTGCTTTATATTCTTCCCAGATGTTTCTATTCAGTAATTTAATGTTAATTTTCAAATGTAATTGATTTTGTAATGGTTGATCTAAATTAAGAGATAAAATAAAACTAATTAATTAAAATGTAGCTTGGAACAGAAGAGGAGAAAGTAGAGGACATTGAGAGGGAAAGTGCATACTGTAAAGGACTGCTGCACAGTGAGACAGAGCTGAACTTGGCAGGAGCTACTGGAGAGACTACAGGAGCACTTCACTGATGTGAAAATTGGGAACTACACAGTCTCATTCTCCCTTAGTCTTTGCTCTCTGCCAGCTTGGCTTCACAGCTGGTCTATCTCCTACACATGCATGGTGTGTGGCACCAAAGGGGAGCTATCAAAGGCCACTGAATCAAAAGTTATGCTGCTATAAACACAGAAACAGCAGGATTTTGGGCTCCCTACTGAGGTGTACACAAGCCAGATGAAAGCAAAACTCCTAAAGGAGTATGATGTGGGTGACAATCACCAAATCCTCACATTACATTTTATCACCAGATTCTGACCCATTACTTGTCATTGTTAAGGTTGTGGCATCTAGTTAGACAGGCTCATTTTGAGCTCTGTAAACCCGTAAAAATATAGACCTTTCCAGTGTCACAAGTAAGCCCAGTCAGTGAATAATAACACTGTTGTATCTGAGTCAACTGATCTAATTATTTCTCATGGCTTAGCAGGGATTTCAGACATTCACAGCTGCTTACACAAGGCATCACCTTTTCAGTATGAGAAAGTCTGCTGCTAAAATTTCACATGATTATTTCAATTCAGGCTGAAATGTTGCTGGTTTAAGACTGGTCATGTATTTGCAATTCACCTAACTGTTGTGAGATCCTCATCCTAATCACTACTTTAACAGTTTATGTTGCTACTTTCCTTAAGGCTCCAAAAATATCCAGCTCTACGGTCAGTACATCTGTGAGATGTCTCTGATTACAACCAACAATCCTCTGTGTTCTTATTATGCAATCATGGCAGTTAAAGATGTAATATAGACATAGTTCATCCATTGTTTCTGTGACAGATTTAGATCTGCTTTATGAGAATTTAGGGATTCCTGTTTGCTCACATAATCTGCAGCAGTTGCAGAAAAGGTGCCCACAGTTTCAGAAGCATCTATAGTCCTACCTGACCCTGTGTTTGACCACACTTTTGTGCAGGAAGAAACATGGTGCCTATTTTTCCCTTCTCTACTGTACAATCTAGAGATAAGATCCAATACCGCAACATGTAATAAATATCCACTGATTGGAACTGCTGCCCCATGTCCTTCTCACTCTAAACACAAGTTTTCAATCTGGGGATCCTGTGCTGAAAGAAGGCAGTGGAGTGGCATTGGGCATGTGTGCCACTGGGTTGCTGCTTTTTACCACATGGATGTGCATGTCACGAGTCCTGAGAAACAGGTCTCAGTTCCCAGCTCTGATGGAGCCTGGAAATATTGTTTATTCATTCCCAGACACAGACTTGGCACTTGGCAGAGGCTGTTGCTGGCTCCTCCCTCAGCTCTGGCTAGGCAGTGGCAGAAACTGGGACCTGGGACTAGTTTCTGACACAGAGTGAGCTAATGTGGAAACACCAACATTCACTGTTGGGTTTTGTGTTTTTTTCATTACTTGCTCCACAACCACCATTGGTACATTCTTAAGAGCAGTCTCCCAGAGTTCACAGACTTCAACCACTTATCCTGTCATCACTATGCTTAACTAAGGAATGCTGCTTTGGTCTATTTTTGTCTTTTTTTTTTTTTTTTTCTTCAATCTTTCTTTACTCCACACCCCACCCCTCTGCCCACTGTTCAGTTTTGCTGCTTTTTTTCTGAAACCTTTCCAGCTTACCAATGTTTTCCCTGTAATACAGTGCATTGAACTTGGTGTGATTCTTTAAATTTTGTGAATTGGAAAAGCATGGGGAAAAACCAACCCCTTCTTGTTTTATCAGCTGGAATTCTGCTTTAAGCACCTCAGAAAAGGTTTGCAACTATCTTTTGTAGCAGCCATAGTGTTCTGCAAACTCAGTTCAACTTTGGTATTCCCCCTCAGATTTAGGCTTTTTCTTCTTCACTTCGCCTTAACTTTTTTTTTTTTTTGGTATATTTATAGATAAAAGCCTTCAAAATCTCTTCTTTCATTCAGAGATTTGACTTTAAAAATTCATAACTTTTATAAATGCATTGGTCTACTTATTTTCCACGTAGTAACATTATTTTCCATTGATGCCTGTTAGTCTTAGATTCTTTGTGCATTTTCCTTCTCTTCAGTGCTATTTTCATTCCTTCCAATAGTCATTTACATTTTAATGTAACACAAGCAGCTGAAGGGTTAGATGCACTTAGGTAGGGTGGGCTCTTTGGGAAACTGTGGTCTGGATGCTGCCTAAAGCAGCCTGTGAATCACTGGCTTTTAGAAAATTGAAAAATATACCAAGATTATTTTGGATATAACTGGTTTCTATACTTTGTCCCCTAAATATCAACCACAGGCAAGTGAAGTTGTGGGATTACATTAGGTGAATATATTTTATGGATCAGTAGAGGAGTTTTTAAAGGGAATATATTTTAAAGAACTTCTGAAAGCATAGTAACTCCCTTCATTTTCTTAGAATAGTTGGTTGAAAAAGGTAGCTGTTGTCTAAAGAGTCTTTTAAGGAATTATCATCCTAAGACTGAGTTTGGCAACCATATGCTATATTTTTGTATACTAGCTCAGAAATCTGTGTTTCAGATTTTGCATGTGTGGTCTATGGCTGATGGATATTGTTCCAGTTTCTCTGATATGAATTACCTACCTTTGTCATGGTTTAGGGTCAGGGCAGCCCCTTAGACCTATAACAGACGCTCTCTGTTAACCCCCCTCCCTCCCCAGAGGGGGAAGAGAAAGGGAATAAGGGAGAGATACTTAGCAATTAGAAAAGGAAACTAGAACAGCTTTAATGAAAATTAAATTAATAATTATTTAAAAATTGAATAGATACAAATATATACAAAACCAGTATCAAACCCAACCCCCCTGGTGGTAATTACATCACTGTCACCACTGATGCTGTGGAGCAGGCACTGGGGCAGTCCCAGACTGGGCCCCGCAGCAGACAGGAGCTGTGCTCAGGAGCTGGATTCTGGTACCGGGTTCAAGAACACGCAGATCGGATCAAAGGCAGAATGGACAGAGTCCTCCTTGGGTGCTCCGAGGAAGGAACCGAAAGAGGACCCGAGCCAAGCCAAGCAAAAGCTGGCAAAGCAGTCCAAAAGGGGAGAGTAGAGCCCAGAGACCCTTCAGGTCCCTCAGCTCTAAAAAGAATACGACATCTATGGGATGGAATCCCTCGTTGGTCAGTTTGGGGTCACCCGTCCTGTCCGCTCCTCCCTGCAGGTGCAGCCTTTCACTTTCTGCACCCCCCAGTGTGGTACACAGGACCCAGCAGTGGCCTTGGTCTGCACACCAATCCTTGGTAGTAACTCTAAACATGAGGTGTTATCACTGCTAGAAGCAGCCACTGTCTGTGAAAACAGGCTGCTACCTTCAGAAAGTGCAGTTAATTAGAAGAACTGAGCTGAAAGTAAAATTACTTAAGAGAATTAGTTCTGTTTTCATTCAGATCAGGACAACCTTATATTGAATGAACAGACTTAAAAGGAACAGGAAAATTTATCTTTTTTTTTTCTATGAGCTTATTCATGTATTTGTTGAAAACATCTCTTGGATTAAAAATGTCATTTTAGCAATTTCAAATTTATCTAACGAAAGAAGTTTTCTGTGTTTCATTGAAAGCTGGTCTGAGAAGCTAGAATACAAGACTTTTCCTTGGCACTAAGAATGGCCAGAAAAATACTCTTTTGACCTTAAACCTTGGCACAATTCGTATAACAGCATAAATTTTAACCTGTAGATGTAGGTTGTTGCTGATGATACCTGCCTTTTTGCTGTTAATTTGTTTTATACCCATGCAATGCAAATGAGAGCTTTTCCCAGAGTCTACTGGCACTGAAGAACAGAAAATAATTGTCTGTTGTACATGCCAAACAAAACTACAAGTATACTAGTAGCTGTGGGTGGAGGTGAAAGGGGCACACACTAAGTAATGTCACTGTTATAATTTGCTTCTGATTATAGAGCTACTTATCACGATGGTCATTTACTAGAGGTTCAAACAAGTGGCCATCAGAGAGTGCTTCACTAGAACCTCAGTGATTAGGTTTTGAGGACAAAGGTGCATTTTACCTATCTTACTACAGCTGCTGGAAAATTATCAGTGCTAATGAAGAAGAAGTCTTTTGGGATATTAGGAAGCTGCAGAGTTCAAAATGTGGGGTTTGTTTACTCTCTGTAGAGGAAAGATATCTGAATGCTTTTTCTGTCACTACAGCTTTTAAGATATTTGGTTTGTAAGTATCTCGGTTCTGAATGACACATACCTAAAATAACTCCTACTCATTAAAAGAAAAATTACCATGTAAACTAGATAGAATCTATTTGCTCATAGTTTATTTTACTACACGCACAAGTACCTCAATCTAGTTCAATCTTCTTGCTAGGTAGGTTTTCATAAAATCCAGCAATGGTTCTTTAAGTAGTTTAAAGTCCATTACCTTAGAATTTCAATGGCTGGTGGAAACGTATTGCAAAAAGTCACAAAATCACTATGGCTGGAAAAGACCTTTAAGATCATCAAGTCCAACTTTTATCTAACCCTACCAGGGCCACTACTACACCATATCCTTAAACACCATATCTAGATGGCTTTTAGATATACCCAGAGATGGCGATTGAACCACCAAGTCATTTAAAGCAAAAGCAGCAAGCTTAAAAAACTAATAAATATTGCTCATCAACACTGAATGCACGTTAGGAGAAAAAAAAAATTAAAATAGAATTTACTTACATTCTTGCAGTAAGACTGGATGTTTGGGAAATATATTGCATGATTACTTTTTGTTGTGATTGTGCATACACACTTATTTAATAAAGAAATGTCCTAAAATAAATAAACTTAACAAAAACAGAGGGTCTTAAATTAGTCTTCTACAGTTTTTCCAGATTCCTAGTTAAATGGCTTCTCTCACCTTTTCTCTAAGCATTCTACAGCTCCCACTGAACCTTCTTTAATTTGTTGCCTTGAATTTAAAAGTTTCTATATTTTTTCAATGTTTCAAAAATTTGACTTCTTAAATTAGAACACTAAATATATGTTATGAGTTCAGTCATAAATGGACAGTAAAACTAACAAAAGAGGAAAGCTGGCTCAGCTTCTTATCCACACCCAGAAGTTATATACTAATTTTACAAAGAAGCAATAGAGACTATAAGGAGGATTTATAATATTTCAAAAGCAAGTGTTCAAATACTGTAAATCCTTTGCAACTATGAAGACACAGGATTTCTTATTTTGGAAATGTGCAGAAATTACAAGGAATCTTCATATGCATTTCAAAAATCCTGATACTAAGCAACCTTTTCTAGAGCTGAAAGTACGCTCAAGCTGCACTGTCTGGTTATATAGAATACACAAAAGCTTTGTTAGTTGCTACAATTAAAATAGTTGGATTATTACAATAGAAGCATTTGTGTTTAGCAGTGTTTTTTCAAAGCTGTTAGCTAAGAATGTGCTTTAGTCTTCTGGCATACACAAAAAAGAGAACCTAGTAGGTCAGTATGTCTATTTCCCTTTTAATTCTGGATCTTTTAATGGAAAATTCTAGTATCTGCTGAAGTCATCAGCTGACTGAAAGTAAGAGTTTCATTTTCTAAATACTTATTTTTAAATTTACTGTTGTAAACATTGGACAAAGGGTAGTCTTTTCAGGTAAACCAACTGTTATCATATGTTATAAAATACATTTTGAGATGTAACTACGCTGAACTATGAAATCTTGCATTTGATTGAGAAAGGTTATAAAGCGAAAAGTACCAAAGTATCTGGTATGGGACTGGATGGTAGGTGCTGGAGATGGAGCTCTACTTGCCAGACAGCCCTGACTACATTGAGAACAGCCCTAGGTGAAGTCCCAGGAGAAAGTGAGAAGAGCCACCTGTTACCTCAAAGTCTATACCTGCCTGTAAAGAAAGGCTGTAGGGATGGGGGAAAATAGAGCAGAGTTATCCAAATTATTAGATTTAGTACCTCTTGGCTGTTTTGTGAGACAGCATTTCTCCCCAGTTCAGTTCAGCATAAAACTGAATAAACTTGCTACTTCCATAGCTCTGCTCCTATGAATACTAAATTGTTTTTGTTACCCTGAGCTGTCCCTTTGCAAAAGTGGAAATAGCTTTTAATATTAGTAAATATTTTGAGAGTAGGTCAAGTGAGGATCCAGAGGAACTTAGTGGTTTCTTATCTAGATCCACTCTTTCCATATGCTTCCTATTTTTCTTATTTTCTTTGTAAAAAACATATAAGCCATTTCTGTTGTCATCCTGATGTAACCCCTAGGTAACCTGCAGGAAAAGGCAAAATGATGCCATTTTTGAGGACTGGCTAGAGAGTGCCAGTTTCAGGTTTAGAAAAATCTTTTGTCTTCTAGGTTTTGATTGGTGCACACAGAACTGAGTGTATGAGATAGAAATTTATGAAGCACAATTTATGATAGATTGGATGTCACTCTTCATTGGCCTTTATCAGGCTAAAATCACAAGGATAATATTTATATAATAATTGCACTGGTTACACTATGTGAAAGAACTGATCTATGAACAAAGCACTCTTTAGCGTATCACTTCTAACTACAAAAAAATGAAGATGAAGGAGAAGTAGAAATGTGACTAACATCTGTTAAATACATACAGAATCCAGTAAGGCAGTTTTAGAGTCACATCTGTTCAAGTGAACCTGGAAGGTAACATCAACTTACTGTTTCTCATTTTTGTCTCTCCTCATCTTGCAAAGTTGTTTTGCTTTTCTTGTTGTTTGTTTGTTTTTCTTATGTCCTTGTTTGTGCATTTCATTTGCTACATGTGCTACATTGCTTGGTTAACTATACCATAATGATTTTTAAGAGATTTTTAAGATAACTTCCACATAGACAAGGTGGATCTAGACTTATGTGACAACTCGGACACATACCAAGGCAGGATTACTTTCATTCTCCTTCAGTTTCTGTAATTAAAGATAGATATGTCAGGGGAAAAAAAAACCCCAAACAATAGTAAAATCAAGACACTGAAATCTTGTCTCTGGCTCACATAAATTAGAAAATAAAGTGTTAAATTAATTTCAGATATGTCATTTTCATAATGTTTCAAGTTTAATATTTAGGGGTGGACAATTTGGCATAGGATTTGTCAGCATATATGTCCATGCTGAAAATTAAAAGCTCCTGTCTTTGACAGAGGTAAAGATAAGGAGTGGACACTTCTCCCTGATAGTCATATAAGGATGCTCCACAAAAGAAGGCTAGAACAGACAATTCAAACACAGACAAAATAAATATACACCTGAAATATGTTGTGCAATTTAATATTAATGTTATTTTCAGACCTCTGTTGGGTGAAAATGAAAGTTTTCAAACTTCTATCAAAGGTTCATATTGAAAGTACAGATTAAAGACAAACATTATTAGTCCCCTCTAATCTCACTTCAGTGTTCTTTTTGCTATGAATGGGTGCCTGGGCTTGAGTGAAACTGAAGCAACAGATAAAACTGTGAATGGGACTTGGATGGCAATGAAATGCTGCTGCAATTCTACTGTCTTTTTCATTAGTAGATTTTCAGTTAACACTTTACTGACAAAGTCAGTGCTGCCCTGTGGCTGGAAATAGAACTTTTGGCTCATCAGGGAATGTAATCTTAGAAGAAAGATGCTTAAAAATCTTTTCTGTGAAGATTGGAGGCACAGCTCTGCAAAAATCTCCTACAGACTCGGAAACATTCTTGGAACAACAGCAGCAGAGCACAATGACATTCACTTAATATTTCTAGCATTGGTAATTACTGATAGTGTTGCTGAAGATATCCTTTTTTCTTGGAAGTTCATGTGATTACCCTGCACAGATACAGTAGTTCAGTAGCAAACAGCTAAAGACTTAGCAAGACAATTTGTTTAAAAAAGGGCTATTCTTAAATTTGAAAAAATGATATGAACAGGGAAGACTGCCTTTAACTGTAAGTTGATCTTCTGGGAAAAGCCTGGAGGTCTCCTACACATTGTTGCTTTCCCAACTAGCCCAAGGAAACCTTGCAAAATCTGTGTGCCCTAAAGTTCAATTTGCAGCCAAAAAAGTGAGATACCACATCAGATGATTCTTTTCTAATGGTCTCTAGATCCATGTACAATTGCAGGGAGCAATAGCTTCAAGAATTTCTGCCTATGTAAAATTCAGGTCTTATGCAGTGCAGGACTCTGGTCTACTTACTGTCGTATGTTGCCATCATTACTACAAGATGAAGGCTTTTGTGATTTCACCTTTGAGATTTACTTACATTTCAGCATTTGTTAAGATCTAGCACCTATTTTTTTGCTCTTTGTATGTCTACCTTAAAGCAGCTGATTTAAAGAAAAACAGAAAATAAATTTACATCATTTGAAAATGCTGTAACACACGAGCTATGCATGTTGTTAATTATGCTAGCTGAGGTCAGATTTCAGATAAGTATTTAATAAAAAAAAACAAATCAGCTATGCATATACATTAAATAATTCTGAAAAGATTACATCATATAAAATATATGCACTTCTCAGACCCTGCCACTCTTATTGCAGGAAACCTTTTAGAACTTCAAAGTCATTGCAGTCATGCTGAATAAACTTGCTACGTGGCTGCTTTCAGACAGTTATATCTCAATCCTTTCTGCTGTGTAATGCACAGAGCTTTTTATTTCTTAAACCGTCATGGATTATTTGTAAGACTTATGCAGGTACAAACCTACAGTTACAAACATAGTTAATTCCTTATTTTAAGGGTTGAATTAAGCATATGAAATGCAAGGCTCCTTATCTGAGCAAATATAACACAGGCATCAGAAATACCCTGTTAGTTCCCTGCACTGAGATTTTTGAAGTTCTAGCTAGTGAATGTGTTCAACTTTGAGTGATGTATCTATAATTTATAAAGTGTATCTTTATAATTTAGATCAGTGGTTGGACATCTGAAGATGTCCAATTGGAAACCGTTTAGATATTTGGCTAATTTGGTAAATGTTCAAGGGTGAAGGCTGGAACTGGGTAATCAGGGCAGAAAGCCAACAGGGCCAAACAGAAAACAATCTAAAACCTGCAACTTCACCCCTGACTTCCCTCTTAAATACAGATTTTTTTTTTTTTTTTAATTTTTTTTAAATGCATCAAATTCAGTAATCCATTTGCTGGTTTTGTGTTCTACCAAAATGTATAATTGTTTGTGGTGTTGACAACTCTAGTAAAAACTGCTTTTAAAAGAAATACATTTTATCTTTTATTTTTACAAAGTGGAAAACAAAATTTCCAACAACTTGAGATATATACTTGGGTTTATAGAAATGATAGAGATTGAAAACTCAGTTACTATAGTGGTTACCTTGTGTGCTACTTAAAGAAGAGTCTTTGTGATCAACTTGAAGTGAAACACTTATGATAGATATGGAAAACCTCACCATTTATTCTAGTTCATTAAGAACTTGTAGGCCCTTTTTATCTTATCACAGTTCTTGTGGCTATCCTTCCCAGGAGCTAGCTGCACATACTGCAGTGAAGCAGAAAATACTAAGACAATCTGAAATTTTTAAGAGTAAATACTAGCTCTTCCTGAAATCCAACTCTATCTTACTATGGCAGTGTTGCAAATGATATGGGTGACATAGGAAATTTTGCTGCACATGTCACACTGAGTAGGAAGAATTTCTAGAATTTCTGAGACTAGTATGATCAGACAGAAGGGAATTAAATAAATTCTCTGCAATGAATCCTAAACAGTTGTTCTGTGAAGATCTGCTCTAAAGCCTGTCAAGGCTGACAGGAAAAGTTTGACATTCAACAAGCTTTGATGAGGGCCACTGAAGGTACACAAAGTCTTCCCTTCATGTTTTGCTTTGAACCATTCTGGAGAATGTCTCCTGGCGTGTAATAACAATCTGACCTTTCTGCAGGACATCAGGTGGTAGATCTAGTCAGACTACTGTCAGCATTACAGGGGCTCCACAAGTGGTGTCCATAAACAGCATTGCTGATGTTCTAAAATCACTTTGTGAAACCAAACTTGTCTGAAAAATATGATCTTTTCTTCTCCCTGCTTCTTTCATAAATCTGTGAGTGCCTCACAGCTTAGTGAGAAAACCAGATGCTGAGGGCAAGGCTGTTATAAGAATGGTGGAAGAGAAATTAGAAGGAATTTAATATATTTAGTATATTTAAGTCTCCCCTTTACCTTTCTTCCACAAGAAAAACACCCAACAAACCAGTCAACCAGCAGTAAAGCTTACCCCCACATGCAATGTTAGCACTGTATTTAAAGGTTGAAGAACGTAGGCATGGAGAACATAGAAGGACCAATATGGAAGTACATCATTTTTCATTTTGAATGTGTTCCTTGTTCATGCCGAGAAGTTTAACTCTGACCCACATAGAAATCATTTACAGAATTGCTTGCTTAAAAATTCTCTTACCAATATGAAAATATTTCAATAAGAACAGATTTTTTTATTTATTATTTCAGAGTTATGCAAAATTTTGGCTTTTCATTAAGCCGATAGAGCAGAAAAACATGTAATCCATAAGCTTCAGCTTGTGTCCCTTTATATCGTTGAATGAGTAGACAGCAGCTTTTAAGTTGTAGAAAATAAATACATAACTATGTGATACATTTCTTAGATGTTTCAGTCCTGCTTTTACATTTCCATGACACAATGTCTGCAAGTACAATGGCACAATGCCCACTGGGGAAAAGACCAGAATGATATTTGTTCCCAAAACTGCATTTCCTTGTAAGGGAACAAACTTAACTTGGCAAACAGCTTTCAACCTTTTGCTACATTTTTTCAGATTGTTATTTTCCTTCCCCCCTTCCTTTTTATTTGATTGTTATTTAAGATCAGAGGATTAGGGAAGAAGTAAACATGTTTCCTCTGTGGTTGGTAATACTGAACACAAAGGAGATTCTTCCTTTCACAGATCTTAACAAGTTCATTCTTAATGGTTAATAAGCAAGCCATGTCGAGTTATTTCTTAATTTATATAATAAAAAATAAAAATAGTTACATATTTAAACCTAAAAGTGACTTCAATAACAAAACCTCATAATAATATGCTTCCCGAAGCTGCATTGGTACAGTGCAACACAGAGCTGCGGTGATACGGGAAGGAATACAATCTACTAATGAATGCAGCTTTTATAAATATTTGCAGGATAATAAAAACATATTTAATGGCATGATCTGCCAAAATAGTTTTAAATTTGCTGCAGCTGACTAGTGTTTCTTCCAGAACAGCAGGAATTCCAGAAATGGCTTTGTAGAAAACAGATGAAAAGTTGTATACTACATTGATTGATACTGCCTCTGAATTTAGATCCAAGAGTAACTGTTCAAGCATTTGTTAAACATTTGACGTTATGCTCCTTGTAGGAGCCATTGTAAGTTCTAGGATAAAGCCCTAATATAACACATAGCATTGTTTGGTTTCTTTGGAGGTTAGCTATACTTCTTTTAAAACACCCTCCCCCTTTTTCTGCATTAGTCTTCTTTTTATGGCAAAGGGAAGATTTTGAAGATGGATAAGATTCCAGTGAGAAGGAAAGAAAAATGATGAAAAATGCTTCATGTTTTTAGAGCAGCAACAGGGCAAAAATCTGGAAACATGAGGAGTTTAACACAAAAAGGACATGTGCTAAGAAGCAGACTGAAACCCCATGATTAAAAAAATAAAAATAAAAAAATCTGTGTCTGGAAGGCTCAACAATAAATTTGGGAAATAAAGCTGAATGGAAGAAAAGGTTCTGACCAGGAATTGGGATGAACAATTAAAAGGTAAAGTCTCAGCTGTCAGAGACATGGATGGTATTCCTGCGGAGCAGGAAGACAAGTCATTTGGTTTACACCTAACCTCCTGCCTGAAGTGTTACTCTTGCTGTACACTTTCCTCCTTTGTAGGTCTGCACTTTCTTCAGAATTTGTAAGTAAGCTAAGGGGTCTCCATTTTTACTTGGGAGAGAAGACAGGATAGGATTTGAATGACATAAGAATCACCAAGACACACAAGTCTGGCAAATTTGGATTTAGTGTTGGATTTACCTGTCATCATTGTTGAAAGCTGGGCCTGAGCCCTTTCCTGCAGATACCTTGAGCAGTATAGTGATGCAGTGGTCTACAGGGCGTTTGTGTTCCACACTTAAAGTGAGTTTGTACAGATTTTAAAACTT
This sequence comes from Todiramphus chloris collaris, assembly GCA_025345505.1. Lineage (NCBI taxonomy): Eukaryota > Metazoa > Chordata > Aves > Coraciiformes > Alcedinidae > Todiramphus > Todiramphus chloris. Next base: position 13,966,619 of record JANVCC010000076.1, on the reverse strand, counting down.
CCTGGGGAACTGAGGTGTTTTCATTATTTTTTTCAGTGCTACTTCAATATCTGTTTGTAAACTAATGAAGCAAACAAATAAAAAATTTTCAAACATCTCATGGTCTGCAAATGCTCAGGCCTATACCTTGCACATCCTTAGTTTACAGCTGCATAGATGCAAATACAGCCCTTGAAAAGCTTGCCCAATTAATTAGTTCAGTGAAAGAGCACTTTACAAAGGGACATACAAAACCTATATTAACCATTTTTTCCCTAATAAAGGAAAACCAAATCTTTAGGAAATATCTGGCTTCTCAGAATCTATAGGAAGTCATCTTAAGAAATTAGCTTGAATAGGAGTATTCTAATAAATCAGTAGACATCATCTTGCTCAGGGAAATTGCAGTGACAGATAAAACATGAAAAAATGGACATGTTTTCTCAGTATGCCTCAAGCTGCTGCAGTAGGGAAAAGAAAGTGTTAACTAACTATGATGGTACTGAGCAGCGTGAGCTGACACTGAATACAATACTGCTAAGCTTCAACAAGTCAAGTAGCCAAAATTACCACATCTGTTTACAGCTAAGCCACTGCAAAGCCAACAGTTGAAATCAGTCCTACTCAATTATATATCATAAATGCAAAAGTAAGTATATGTATGTGAGGGGGGGGAGGGGGGCAGAAAAGAAGGAAAAGAGGGGGGAAAAAAAAAAAAAAAAAAATCGGGTTTTAAACAAAAAACGAACCAGAAAGCTCGGCTTTTTTTTTTTTTTTTTTTTTTTTTTTCCAGAAGCTTGAGAAAGCACCAGCTTTTTGGCAATACAGTCTTTTAAACATCTGAACCAT